>VOQK01043733.1:35657-46868 GCA_015052645.1 Benitochromis conjunctus
AATACGTGTAAATATGTGTTTATTTTTAATATAAAGTTATCAACCACTTATTCCTTCATCTAAAATTCTGTATAATTGTTTTTGTCTATAATCTAACCTAAGAAGATGACTTGGTTGCAAGTTACAGCTGAGAGTATTTCTGTCCATCAGTGAGCATGTATGTGTGCATGTTCAAGAAGATGTGTGCATGTAAGGCCTGTCTAGGCGGGGTACACCGGGGATATCATGAGAACCAGTACTTTAGTATCACGTCAGTGAAAAGACTTTGGAGAAAATGTTACTTTTTGTGATACTAAAAGCACTGGACAGTAGAAACAACATGTTAGTAGTCAGTGCAGGTTGGGCAACATTTCTGCCCAACCTGCCCTCCATACCATGAACAACACCTGCAGCTATGTAATTCTCTGCTGTTTTCTGCAGAGCTGCTGTGTTTGTATTTCAGTGAAACTGTTGTTTTGGCCCCAAGTGATACGAACAAGCCAACGTGCACACACGCACACACACACAAACATTAAAAAAAAAAAAAAAAAACTTATATGAGTGTACCTGCTCACACACATCAGCCAAGACGGCTGCTTGTGAGCTTTAGAAAAAAAAAGCTTCAATAAAATTTATAAACAGTTCAATGAATTAATAATGGTTCTGTCAAAAGAAACTTTCTCTCATGCTCGCACTGCTGTTACTGGGCAAAACTGTCCTTACATGATACCTTGTTGTTATTCACTGCCCTCAAACAGGGATTGGGACAGAGATAGTAAGGCACAGCAACAAGTAGCACTTGCCAGGTGACTTCAGTTGAAGTGTCAGTAATTCTTGCCGGTATCATTCCTTAGGCTTTAGCCTTTTTTTAAGTTTGTTGCCATAGTGAGTAATCTGAGTCCTGAGAAGCCCCTGACAGCACAAAATGAATTAGAATTGGTCTTGAACGAGGGAAAAAAGAGAGATTTTTGCTTTTGCTCGCCTGTGTACAGCATGAAAATGTCTGATTCTCCCCAGAGGTTTGCTAGAAAGGTTGTAAGAACAGGTATTTTAAAATAGCAATTTATTGGACATGTTTTTTAATACAGTATAATTATATACGAACTTGTCTGAATGTGTTTGATGAAGCCTGTAAAGTCACAGATTTTCTTATTAGACAAATATTACAGGTGAAAATTGTTTAACTTCAGGATTAGTGGTTCTGTAGTCTAGTGGTTTACACAGTTAAACAAAAGTTTGATGCCGGGAGAAGGCACAAGGGCCTTGGGCTTTGTGTCAAGAGGGGCATCCAGCAGAAAAATCTGACAAATCAGATATATTGAGATCCCTGCTGCGGCAAACTAAGTAAGAAATAAACTGTGACACATGTCCATAAAACTGATAAAGAGAGTATTAGTATACATTTAAAAAAAAAATACTGAATTAACATCATGAAAAAGTGATCACAGGAGTGCAGGTGCATCAGCAGTAGTGTGAAATGATTGCACAAGTTATGAAATGCATTGTGAAATTAGGATTGTACATGGGTACATGTACACAGACTGAATTCAGCAGTGTTACAGCTTTTAGATGTGTAAGGATAGCTGTGAGGTACCTGCCTGATGGGAGGAGCTTAATCAAATGGTGTCCAGGGTTTGTAGAGTCTCGCATAATTTGGTTGGCATTCCTCACGCAGCCAGTGATGTATAGATATTCAAAAGACAGTATCTCTGTACCAACGATGTTTTGAGCCATTTTCACAACACGCTGGAGGGCCTTTGACAGCTTTGGTGCAGCTACTGTACCAGGTTGTCATGCAGTTTGTGAAAATGCTTTCTGTTGTGCATCTGTAGAAGTTGAAAAGCAGCTTTTGGGGCGAGATTCGCTCTTCTTCCCCCCCTCAAGAATTAAGGAATCCTTATTTGAACCTTACCTGTGTTTGCTGGGGCGCATGAAAGTTGCTCTTGATGTGCTATTGATGTATAGAGGTATGTGTGTCTCAATGGGTTTTTTTTTAGTCCTGAATTCTGAAATGATCTCTTTGGTCTTTGTCATGTTTAAGACCAAGTTATTGTTCACACACCATGATGTCAGATTGTGAACATCCTCCCAGCATGCATTTTTGTTGTATCACCTGAATGACAGACAGCTATGGTTATTGTCCATGTACAGAGCTGATGGGCTAATGGAAGAGTCTGGATGGCTATATATGAGGCTGCTTTGCTGATTATGAGGAAATTGCTAGAGAGACAAAAGCTGAAGTCCAAGATTTGTTTAACTCTTTTGTTTAACAATCATGGTGAACGGCTGAAAAATACAAGGTGGCCAGAGGGGGTCAGAACCACTGTATCCAAGAAACTATAGCAAGAATATTAATAATGTTGTGGGTGTAAACAAGCATGAAGGCAAAGTTTTAGTATAATCTGTGTTTCCACAAGTTTCGACTGCTTTTAGCTTATTTCAACGTGTTAGCTTGCCAACTTTTGCGAGATGCAATATGTACAAGCAGAGGCTGTTGGGGTCTTGACTTTCTTTGTGTTTCCCAGAAGACAGATGCCACGCATGTCGAGTGTGTTGTTAACAACCTGCAGCTCGTCTGACAGAATGTAATGTGTGAGAAGAATATTATGAGCCAATGGTAGCGCCTGTCAGCTAACACTCAACACATTATGACCCGAAACAACTCCTCTGTGGTACTCGCTGAATTTGATTCAAAGCGAGACAACAACAGCAACAGGAATATAAACCATTTATTCCCCCAGTGTCTGGATTCACTAGTAATGACCGGCTAGTTAGCATGGCAGTCGATGTGCTTAAATATTTCAGTTACATTTCATCATCATCAGAGCCTTGTAGCCCAAGAAAGCATACGTTTTCTCATTGCAGAGCATGTTTTCTGTCTTTCTTTAGCCTTTATACACAAAAAACTAGGAACAAACATGAGTAATATTCATATGTCACTCATTTAATACAGGCGATACACAAGATTCATTTTGCCTGAAAAACCGAGGATTAGAATTTTATTTGATAAGGTGCTTTTTTTTGTTGATATTCTGTATTTATTAGTCTGATAATTGGATCTCATCAGAGTCTGTCTGAACAGGATGTACTTCCTTCATGAATGTGAGTAAGCTTTGAAATAGGAGCAATTTTCTGTCCAATGCGGGAACAAAATAAGACAAAAGGAGAAAGGCTCTAAAAAGCGCCAGTTGTTGTTTTCATAAAGACATTAAATGCTTCAAGTGGCACATCAAAATACCTTGATCCATTTTCAACATCCTCAATTTGCTCACAGCATCAAAAGAGGACTGAAGTGACTACATCTGGTGAACGTTACCTTGAAAGCTGACCATTCACTGTGCTCCTGCTGATGCTTCAAATGTTCCACCTGCACAGCAGAGAGACTGGATTAAATGCATAAATAACATGCATCAATTACCGCTGTTGTGGTGTGTTAATTCTTCATACTTGAAAAGGCTTGAGAATAAATGCTTTCAGATACACACGAGGTACTGAATATGTGCTTATTCCCAAAGCAGAAAAAGCTGAATCTTCAAATGCTTACATCTATATAGCATCCCCTCCTTCATACTTTCTGTACAGGAAATGTGAGTTTTTGGAGAATCCTGAAAATGCTCGTGGGATCTCCCGCAGCAGCACGAGTGAGTGTTTGTTACCGTTAATCAGTTTATGCCTTCTCTCTTTTCATTTGCCAGCTGAGCATTGCTCATTGTGTTATATTGTTATTTTTGTTGCTCATGAGTATTTTCCGCCAATAAAGTTCATTTAATTTAGATTTGATAAAAAGAAGAAATGCACACTGGAAGGCAGAGCCAGAAAAAAAAAATGGAGACATATTTCAGCCTAACTCTGACAGACTTGAGTCTTTCATATCTCCGCTGACTTTGAAAAGTCATGATTGGAATACTGAATATGAATATTCTGATTCTCTTTGCTTTTTGTGCCGTCTTGTGCAAATGCACTTCAAATCCCAAAGACTGACACTTTCAGCAGCCTATATTTTTCGCTGTTCAGGCGATACGGTAACAGAGATAGAGGGTTTTGTTGCAGCTCATTGCATAATGTCAATAGACAATTAGGCATTTACTGGATTCTACCCGCAAGCTAATTAGAGCCACGTAATTAGCAGAGGGAGAGTCTTAAGTGTTCCCAAATGGAGCACCAGATAGCCACTTTATGGAGTGCTGTGCTGTGCTTCGGCCTGACACTCCAATCACAGCCCCAGAGACACTCAGACGAGGACTAGAGGGGCTTGACAAGGCTCAACATGGCGTTAAGTCAGGATAAGTGGTGTTCAGTAGTGACAAGACTGCAGTGATGCTTGGATTTTTATTTTTTTTTTGGTTAAAAAATGGTTGTTGCTATTTCTGTATGGCCTAAACTCCCATTTTGAGTCCTTATACGAGACGTTAAAGAACACTCTTGAATAGGAGAGTTTCCATAGCTTAGTAAGAGCTGACTTAACAACTTTTTTAAAAGGCCAAATACAACTTTTCTTAGTTACACATTCGAGTGATGCTCATCCCCATGACCTCATCTCATCTTCCAACTCATCTTGATCCTTTGACTCTCCCCCCCTTTCTGTCTCCCTTGAGTTCATTTCAAGACTGCCTTATTTCTTTTGCTCTGATGGACTTCAAGCTGTGATGCAAGAGTTTCCCAGTCTGGGATGTCTCTTTGCATCCACCAACTCTCTCCCTTTACATCTCTGTATCCATCCAAACTCTTCCTTGTGATGTGCACAAATCAACAATTCAGTCACATCTATCCCTTACTCTCTGTCTCCCGCCTGCCGGTTTATTCTCGATTCTTTGTCTTGTTTCTCATAGGGCTCAGACGGGAGCGCCAAATGGCAAATTCAGGTCAGGCAGGCAGGCAGGCGGCCATCAAACATGGCTTTAATGACAGCTGTGATTGAATGGAGTTTATATGTGAAATGGCACGTCTATGATAGATCTGCAGGTAAGGATTACTTTGACTGCTACACTCGAGCTGTTGCTGGTCATTGCACATTTTTAAAAGCCTGAATGCATTCATAGCTATTTCAATTAGATTTGTGTATTAAATCTAAATGGATTACATTATATTTTACAATAGGGTAAAATAGCACTCAGCATTAAATGAAAGTCTTACCTCCTAAAAATAGGATTGGGGCACCTGTGCAGGGCTATGAACAGTCATAGACTTTGTGGTTTTCCAGTGAGTGTTTCTTCTTTAACATTCCTTCCTGTGATATTTAAGACTCTCTGAATTGGTAAACTAATGAAAAGGGCTCTTATTACATACAAATGAATAGTAAATAGCATCTGTTAGTTCTAACCCTATTTGAAAATTAATTTACTTTGGAAAAAGAGCAGCAGGAGGCAATCTGATTAGTGAAAATTAACCAATTATGCTCCATCTGAAATGCTTTATGATGAATTTGAAAGTCCACTAAGGCCTCAGTCACACAGGCATAGGGATGGGTTAGCAACCCTCTGTCAACAACTGGTTGCAAGGGGAAAATGTGTATTCCCAGACTGGTTGCTGGCAGTTGACATGAAATCAATCGCTAAAGCTCTAGCCAAACAGGCCAAGAAACTGGTCAGTGATTTCCTGGTTGCCAGGGAAACATGTGTGTTGGTCAGGGATTTCTGGAGGCATCAAAACCCTCCTTGCAATTGATCTGGACATCTGTAGTTAGCATGGAAGATGCAGATTTGTCTGGAAAGACTTACAAACCATTATTATTGAGTGTGTTATGGCAAAAATACACCGGGGACCTCTTCAACCAGCATACATCACCATTGAATCATAAACACTTACAAAAACCTGATCAGCTGCTTTGCTAGCTAACTTACCTAATGTTAAACGTCAACATAAACAAAAGAAATAATATGGTTCTTGTGGAAATTACATTTCCAAGTTTCCCTCCCCCTCAGGGAAGGCTAGAGTAGTTGCATTTAGTTTTTAAGCATTATATTTAGTGGTTATAAACTACTCCGCTCTCCACTGCTTTTTCCCCCTCGACTTCTTTTTTCTTCTTCTGTCATTGCAAACTTTTCACATCGCCACTGGTGTAGTTTAAAGTTTGTCACCTTTTCGGGATCCCTACTGGCCTGAGGGCTCAAGCTGTAGTCTGTTTGTGAACAAATTGATTGTTGTCCCGTATGAAATGTGTTGGTTGCAGTGGTAAGGCACAACTTTTGCTCTGGAGGTGAATGTTTTTTAGGTTGCATCGCACTGCAGCTTGGAGAGTAAATCTCAAGTTTTTGCAGATAATTTTGAATCTGTGGTGCAAACTATGGGCAATTGCAAAAATCTGCCACCAATCTATTCAGTGTGTGTGTGTGTGTGTGTTTAAATAATCCCACTCAGGGCTCACACAGTGTGTTTTGCCTTTGTGTTCGGTTGTATAGCCATAACATTTTCTAGATCTACTCAGAAGAGCTGTATGTAAGAAAACAAATCAGTTGGTTTGAATATTAAACAGTCTGCCCTGCCAGCTTCCTAGTGCAAAGTGTGAATATGTGAGAACAAAGCAGGTAATTGTCCAGAGACTTCTCTCTGGTGTCGTGTGTCTGCATCCTGCAAGCTCAAGAAGCAGACACACGGCGCAACTTCTCACCTAAAAGACATTATTTCCAGTCATGCAAATTACTTTGTCATGCATGTGCAGAAAGTTTGAACCATGCCTGTATTTTGATTCTCACAACACTGCTAAGAGTTCAAGAGTTGAAAATGAATCATAACAACATATTTATCAACATCCAAAGTTTGAAGATGGTTTCATCCAATACATCTAAGCCTTCTCCTCCATGATTAGTGACAAAGCACACATCAAAAAATGAAGTGAACAAACTTAAAGCCAAAATTTCCAACAGTTACACACGTTAACAGAGCCATCTCCAACTAACTAGACTCCATTTGCTGAAGGCAAGTGTTGATTGAAGGTCCCAAAAGAGGCAATCAAGAAAACTTTGACTTGGAATCGTTCTGTTAAAATGTGCCATGAGCCTACACCCAATGATCAGGTCTCTTTCTCCTTTTGCTTTATTTCACCCGTGAGTGTATGGAATACCACAAGCCAATCTATACTAATAGTGGCTTGGATTCAGTCTTTCCACTGAGCAGAAAAGGGTTTTCACTTGGACGGTGGCTTCAAGTGCAAATCTGTCTGCTCCTGATAGAAGCCTTGGCCTAGCTTGTTATCACCAGGCACTTCATAAGTGATTCCCAATTGGACGCTTTCCTGAACTGGGACCCAGAAATCAGATTGTGAATGACTGTGACACTCTAGTGTCCCTTCAGCAGTCTGTCTAAAACGCTCTCCCTGCTGCTGAATGACAGCTACCTGCCAATAAACCCATTTAGTTTTGAAGAGGGGACATTCTCTGTGTTGGCTGCCTGAACCGCAAGACCTTATTAGTCTTTTACAGAAAGTGTCATTGAACTTCTGTTCTCCCTTGTTGGTCAATCAAAGTCACTGGTAGCTGGAAGTGCTGAGGGGGATTTAGGTTTTTTTTTTCTGATGCACAGAAGTTATTTTCTATCTGAGGAGTTCTGGAGACCTGATGATCGTCTGAGTCAAAAAATAATGGACACTTAGATAATGGTGAAGTTTAAGGTAAGGTAGGGCGTCATTTCTTACAAATGCATGGTGTTACATAACATGCACACAGCAAAAAATACATTGTCATAACAGGCAAAATGACTTAAGGAAAATTGGCATTGTGCGTACACTGTGTTATGATAACAGTCTGCAGAAACAGCATTTCCCACACACTGTATGTAATCACTGAGAGATATGCTTTATATATAAATGCAAACCATTTCATTTGAGTTGTGACTCAGACACAGTGTGAGTCCAATCCTGTCAACAGTATATTCTGTAATAGGGCATCAGTGTGTACCTGTTGAAGTGAAACTGCACAAGTATAAACTTGATACCAGAGCTATTGTGTTTTTATCTCTTTTTTTGGATTTGTTGAAGCTTTTTTTGGACACAAGAACAAAAATAAAAGCAAAAAGATTCAGTCATCTTGAAATTAAGTGGTATCCTCCTGACTGTGTGTACATCTGTGTACGCATCATGATTTAAATTCCTCCCCTTAGTCCATAGTTAGTGCCATGTTATTAAATGTTGGGGTTTCCGGGTAAATCACCTCACATTTATGAGCCCAGTTGTGGTGATGGCAAATGACCAGCCTGTCAACTCGCAGTAAGATGCATTCCTATGATGACAGCAGTACACACATTTAACTGTTATCTAGATTATGTCACAAAGTACTTAGTGGAAAGATAGATGTAGGAAGTTGAAATTGAGGCGATATTACAATCGGCCCACACAAATATTGCACCAATCAAATGACGGTTTAGAAATTGGAACCAAAAATGAATGCCCCGTGGAGAATACCATTAACAGGACACTATTACAAAAATAAATCAAACTTCAATTTCTTCCTTTTGGTAATTGGACTGTCGGCAAGGAAGTCAAAACAAACACCCAAAGACAGAGGATATCGCTTCCATTTCATTTCCATTTCACATCCACACAAGACCTCGCTGGCTGATTAGCCTTTTCCTCAGGTTGAATCTGGATGAAGTTTTTATTATTCAGCGTGTCAGTCCCTTAGTCTGATTTGGTTAAAAAATAAATAAATAAATCAGCAAAACTTTAAAGAAGAATTGACACCCCGAGGTGCAAACTCTGCTGACCCAAGGTGCCCCCACTATGTTTACAGCCTCCCGTGTCAAATGTAATCATCGGTGAACCTTTGACTAACAGTTACAGGGGTAAAGGATGTGGAAGCATGTGAGCCAGAGGCTTGAACTGACAAATGTCTACTATCCACAGCCCACAGTTATAGAAGCAAAAAGGCTATCCTGAAGACAAACGGTGACCCATATTGAAAATCTTTTCTGTTTTTTCCACTCCTTGCACACAATGTCAGTATATTCCTCGCCTCGCATCTCAGAGCTCTGTCTCTCAATCTTACTCCGTGTTTTGGGTGTCAGGCAAAGAGGAAGGAGTGGCTGCTGTATTGGTGTGACAGTGTCGGTTGCTGCACTTTTTTTTTGTAGCTGCTTCGAAACTGTCAACCGTTCGCCTGGGGAGGTAGACGCATAAAGACAACGAGACGGGAGTGTGTCACACAGAATTGAGCTGTCACATATATTGAGAAAAGACTCCCGTTATCAGGCTCTGTATAGTATATAAGAGGTCACGCCCTGTGAGATTTGCATTGGAAAGTGAATGCTCAGAGGGATAAGTATTAAGCAAGAGTGATAGTATATGGAAATAATATATTGTTAATCTATTACCTTACCATGCTTGGGTGGGTGTGTGCCATGCAGTAAGGACTTGGGTTTTTTATTTAATGCTGTGATGTCAGATGCGTGTTTACTTAACGCTTGTGCATGCGGGTGTGTGACTCAGAAGGGTCTGTGAAACTCGTTATCTTGTTTGCTACAGTTTGTGCAGTGGGAACAGTGTAAATTTGGTTATTCGGTGCTGACAGTATAAGTGAGTTATGCTAAGCTACACACAGTAGGTGTCATTATTTTCCAGTTTCATCACTTAGAATAATAAAAATCCTTTTAAAGCAATGATTAGAAAATCTGCGTAGTAATCACAATTTTAGAGTTTTATTCAGTGGTTAAACTTTTTTTTTAAAACCTCCAGGACTTGCATACTCAGCACCTCATTTGCTTTTTCTTCCTACTTTGCTTTTCACGTTGACTTGCAAAGTTCTTCTGAACTGCGCTCATAGCATGTCATCGTGTGCTGGATGAAGACAG
Organism: Benitochromis conjunctus; assembly: GCA_015052645.1. Classification (NCBI taxonomy): domain Eukaryota; kingdom Metazoa; phylum Chordata; class Actinopteri; order Cichliformes; family Cichlidae; genus Benitochromis; species Benitochromis conjunctus. The sequence goes on from VOQK01043733.1 coordinate 45,417, forward strand.
GAAATCCAGGTTAAAATCAGTTCAGTGTGATCCTTGTGTATTTCTTGCTGAAAGTTGCTTAAAGCCAGAGTAAATATATCTGTATGCCCTTGCCTGTTGCCTGCGGTCATAATGGATATGTGTACACTGTGTGTTTTCTGTGCGTTTGGCTAGCATGAAATGTCTGTTGTGACACTGATAAATGACGATGCTCTTTGAGTAACGGCTCTCAGAGACTCGGCCCCTCCTGGCTGTCTTTGTTCATTGCTCTGTCCTATTATTTATTTGTGATGAGAGAGGTGGAGGGCAGCCTCTGTGTGTCACAAGACAATCCATCTACAGGGAGAACCGACCCAGTCACCTTCCTGCAACTTCCACTCCCACGGCTTTTTACTGTCATGCAAAACTTTACCAGACCCAGTCATTTTCACATATGAATGATTTTAAAGTTGATAGATGCTGCTCTCCAGCTCCACTGTTCTCCACTGCTGTGACAGTTGCAGGAGTTGTAGGAGCAGATAAGTCGAAACCGTGATTGAAACAGCAATTTGAATCCTCCTCACTTTCACTATAAAGTATACACTACAACAATACTGCAACCACACAACAGCTGTGCATACGTTTCAATTTTTGAAGGGTGTTCTTTTGGACAATGTTTTTGTAAACAAGCATAAACCCTGTCTCTCTGTTCTATCTCAGCAGTGCTTGACTGACATTTCAAACCCAGCACTGCTAAAAGAAACACTGACAACTTTGAGAGTGAGTTTCTGACTCGAACGCTAAATCGATCCCAAATTCCTGGGGTTTATCCTGTTTTCAGTAAGCTACCCTTAAATGAGATCATTTAAACACTGTCTGAGCCCTAATGGCTCTTTTACACTCCCAGAGCGGTCAACAGTTTGTCTTATATAATCAGAAATATATGCATTATCATATCGTCAGAGTTAAGCAAAGATGAAACTCATGAAAGCATTGATGAGAACTTTGAAGGTTCCTACAGAAGGAGCTCATTGACCACATGAAAAAGCTAGCCTTATTTGCTTACATGGACCCATAGAGCAGGTGCATGAGGGTCCTGTTCCCAGCTGAGCCAGTTGAGTCTGCATCTCACAGACCCACTAGCTTCTAAAACAGCTGACTTCCTTTTGGCTCCCTGCACACATAAAAACATAATCATATGGGTCAAAAATCTCCATGCAGTTACTGGACTGAATGACCCAAATGACAAACTATTATTATATACTGTTATTACATTATATATATTATTATTATATTATAGAAGAAAAAATGACTGTTTTACAGCACTGTCAATGACCAAATGTATTTGTTTATATGAGGCATATAATTAAATATATTTATCTCTGCTGTAACACTGGGCTTTTACAGGCTCAGTGCCAGACCATATGGGTTTGACAGGCAACCAATTTTAAAACGGGGCATCTGGGTTAACTCACTTCACTGTGTCATTAAGAT
>VOQK01043733.1:52043-62242 GCA_015052645.1 Benitochromis conjunctus
TTTCTTTCAGATATGAAACACAAATTCTGAGGCTGACACGGACAGACACACTTTTGTTTCCCGCTATGAAAATAAAATGACCGAACTGGCGAATTCTTGTCTTTTTAAGTTTTGTGCAGAATAGCATAAAAATAGTTTGACATGTAAACCACAGAGACAGAAAACTACATTTGTTAGTAACAAATGATTGTGGGATTTTCTTCCTTACCACAAGTTTTAAAATATAAATAAATGAACTGCTTACTGTCAGCTTTTGAATTCTTCTTTAAAAAGGTTATGAAACGGGGCCCTCTTAAAACAGCGCTTCTCTGTCTTAACGGTCGACTACAGTGACCTATAAAAAAGTGAAATTTCACCGGAAACTAGTAAAGTTGGCAGACTTAGAGGATTTGCTCACAAACCAAATCCACTTTCTTTTCTCTTATCAGCAGATTTGTGCTGCTCACAAATCTAACATGCCATTTTGACAGCGCTGACCTTTGGCGGGATGGACATCCAGGGAATCCAGAGTGGAGGGGAGCATTCAAGTATAAACGTCTCTATAAAAAAGATGTGTTATTTTACAGGAATCAATAGCTTATTGTCACATTAGTTATTAAGCTAAGCCAAAGTCCTTCCACCAGCAAGTTTTGCCATGCACATTATGCCTCTTGGCATGCTGTTTTTGGTTTAAAAAGATCTTTACGAACAAGAAAATGAAGATGCAAATCACATGGGCTCAACAAAATTGGACTACAGAAGATTAGAAAAATGTTGCCAGCCTGATTAGTCTCAATTTCTGCTGGTAAATTCAGAGTTTGGCATAAAGAACATGAAAACATGGATCCATCCTGCCTCGTATCAACACTTCAGGCTCTTTATGGTGCTGTAATGGTGTGGGATGTTTTTTTCGGCACACTCTGGGCCCCCTAGTACCAGCTGAGCAGTGCTTAAACACCACATCCTAAATATATATATAATATATATAATACCGTAAGTATGTTACTGACCACGTGTATCTCTTTATGGAGACTTATATCACAGATGCCAGCCAACGATTATGGAAGAACTGTGTGACTGTGCTGTCATGTCAACGTGGACCAAAATCTCTGAGTAATGTTTCCATCACCTTATTGAATTTGTGCTACATTAAAGCATTTCTGAAGGCAAAAGTGAGCCCAACCCAGTACTATGAAGGTGTACCTGATAAAGTGGCAAGTGGGTGTAAGTCACCTGTCAAATCTGATTAAAAAAGACATAAAAGCTTTGGTCACTTTGCTCGAAATTAAGATCTGGGGGGCTTTTTCCTTGGCATGTCTACGTCTGCTTCACGTGAATATTTCAAAGATTTACAGCATTACAGCTTTATTAACAATTCAATTGAGTGTTGGCACGATCACCGCTTCTGATTCATTCCACCAGAGCACGTGTACAAATGTCACGCTAAGTCATGTTAAGGATGTAATAATGTAAGAAAAATGATAAGTGCACTCAAATCTTTACTATGATGAGAAGCAACTACTAATAAATCTTGGTGGTGTGGGATGAACAGTTACACTAATTTAAAAGGAAATACACTGGGACTGGCATCATTATGTCACCAAGACTTTACTGTGAGTGACAGTAGGCAACTTCAGCTATTACCAAAAAATCATCATCATCAAAAAAGAATCATTTGCAATAGATATGGATTTTACTGAATAACACAATTCAAACGAACTGTATTTCAGAGTTTACCCTTCGGTCTATGTCATAAAAGAGCCTCAGAATTTTCCGCTTCACAGTCTCTTTTTGTACTGGGATTTAAGAATTGGCACAGGGCTTCTGGCAGACAGTTTGTCTTAATAATTTACCTCATCTTGTGCGTGTTTGGCATCTTTTCCCAAAGGAATTAGGAGGGGCTGGCTGGATCCATGGCGCCTGATTTTGTTGCTGAACCACAGGCTGCACGGTGGACTGGGATGCTAGCAAGAGAAACAGCAGGCATTGGTGGGTTAGTCATGGGAACTGTGGTAGTTCACAGAGGTATGAATGGTGTCACTGCCATGGCTCTGCAGGGGACCCAATGTGTGTAATGATGTCGACAATGCTAGGGAGGGTTATTGCACCTCAGGCAGTGCAGACAGGCAAAAGGGTCTGTGTCGGTGGTGTCAGGGGGATCAGTAATAACAGATATGAAGCTAAAAATATTCACAGCGGGCATTAGCTTATTGATGGTGGCAGCAGGAGAGAAGTCTCAGATGGCAAATATGAAGCCTTAGCAGCTGAAGGTGAAATTCAGAGGTTGCCTCACAAGTTGAGGGAAAAAGAGCAGAAGAAGGACAAAATCAGAAGAATGTCCCAGCGCTGTCACCTTGTTGCAGGTGCAATGCTCAACTAAAAAAAAAAAGTAATCAAATTTTATTTTTCTCCCCACTACTTTTAAAAGTCCCTGACCTGCAAAGGTTTATTGGAAGTCAGTAATTTTTCTCATAAAAATGGATTACTTTCTGCAGGATCCCGCACACTCATGACACTTTATCTACTTAATCACTCTCAGTCTGACAGAGCTATTGAAGAGCCTTTAATTCCACCTGATCGTAAATGAGCAGCAGTCTTAACAAGATAATGGCCTCTGAACCCTGCTTGAACTCTAGTCTTTGTAACTTGCGCCACTGATTCCCTAAAGGTCAGTTTAAGCGTGCTAGCAAGTATGTATTTTGAACTTGCAGTTAACAGTCTTAAAAATGGTTTTGTTACACGGCTTCTGCAGTTCCTTAAAACGTCTACTGAATTGAAAGTGTACATGACCACCATCTCAATCAGAGAAAAGCACCAGCCAAAGACTTTAAAGCATCAGAATCATGCAGGGGAAATCGCCAGGAAACATTAAAACCAACTTTTGCTTGTTTCAGTTTATGGAGATTTTTCTTTTTTATGTGCGTTTGTTTGATCATAAATTGCGGTTTGGATGAAACATCCCTTTGCCGCTGCTCCGTTCTGCAATTAACTCTGTCACTTTAATTTGACTGTGTTCACAGTTTGCATGTTTATTTGATTACATATCCAGTTCTGTGTGGTCAGTCTTATGCTATATAATCAAAGCTAATATGCACTGTGTGCATCCAGCGTCTTGCATGGTCATTCCAGCATCATATTTTTTCATTCTGTACTCCACTGTGCCATTTCAAATTTTGCCAACACAAGTTTCTTGCAGCCAAAATGTTCGTTGTGTCGTTGCATCAGTGTCCTGTTGTTTGAAGGCAAACATTCGGTACCAAAACACTAAATTGACTGTTGAAAACATAACTATAAAACACCTAGGCTTACACATAAAAATCCACTTAGAGGCTGCTGATGTGAGAATTTTAGTGACCCAACAAATGAAATGCCTCTTCACAAATCATCGTGGCCTATAACTGTTCAACCTTGACATGTTGACTCCCACAAAAAATGATGACTTACTGATGTAACACAGCTACATAGCTGATGAATGCATGAAGGGCACGCTTGGATTTTTGTAGGACAATTCTGTTCTTTGATTTTTCTGGGAACCTGCGATACAAGGCAGGCACTTACAGCGTGCAGTTAATTGATTAAACATGAGTTAGTGTACACTGTCATGGCAGTACAAGACAATTACGCCTGACATTTTGACACCAGTCTTCCCCAAATATGCACCTTCCATCAATCTAAATTAATGCCACCTTGTGTGCTCTGTCCTTTGGTGAATGCGTGATCTTTAATTAGCACAGGTAATTTCCTTGCTAGGCTAACATTTAGATCCTTGTATCAATATTGAATGACTCGACACTCCGTATTTCAATACGCATATCTGTTGCCTTGAAAAGTGTGAAGATTCAGTCAGAAGGTTCACGAGTACGTGTTTAAAGTATGTTGCTGCCACATTCTGCCACTTCACTTTATTCCTTCATAAAACTTTCAGTAAACTGAGACAAACAGCTCTGAGTGAATTCATTCACCCACGCTCTGTCCAGTTCTTTCTAGAAGGTCCCCGTTGTCTACTCAGGCGTTGACCTGCCTTCTCTGACTCTCCTCTGCCTTCTCTCTCTTTCTCTGTGTCGATGAGGGTGAATTAACTCTGCTTACCTCCTCCCAGAAGACCTCTTAGTTTACTAATGCTCTAGCACACTCCTCTATGCTATGACGTTACCTTACCTGTCCTCCCTAATTGCAGTTTTTGTCCTGGTGTGCCTGCCTGCCCAGCTCTTGCAGAAACCTGCCTGTGTCATTCTCGAGGAGAAACACTTACTCAAGTTCAAACTTCAAAATTCAAAGAACTCTTACTTGGTAAAAAAAAAATTGCTCCCTACTGTCCAATCAATTTTCTGGAAGAATCCCCTGTGGGTGAATAGCAGGAGGGTCTAAATTTGTCAGGTATGTTAAATGTTTTTGTCTTTCCCTGATGATTATCAGTGATAAATAAAAATTCCTAGATGTAGCTTTATTCCTTAATTTCTTTTCTTCTGTTGACTGCAAACAATATTACAATTTTATTGTTCAATAAGAATTAATATACAATCCTAAAATAAGACATCTATGCTGAACTTGAGGACCTTATATCAAATTTGCACATAGACTAAGTCTGCGGTTGATTATAATCCATCACATTTTCCTCTGTCTTATTGATAAGTCTGTTCCTCAGTCTGCATTTTTGCCAGGTCTCTTTTTGGCTCTAATCAGGCTAAACATTTATTAATATAACAGCTCTTTTCATACCGTATTACTGCACAGTCCCTCTCCTCTCATACACACTCACGCTGTCTGCAGGAGCTGTGCTTCTTTCAGTCTGCTGAACGTGTTTAATCTCTCTCTATATTTCCCATTTATCCATAAATGTCACTGGTCAGATACAGCCAATGGCAAACCGTTATCCAAGCAGAAGAAACTCTGCGTTAACTGACTGCTTATCCTGTTTGCTGTAGTTAGGGGAAGTGAATCCAGATAACTTGTTTGGTAGTACAGAACCCAAGTTTGGTAAAGTCCCTTTCACGGCCACAGTGTATGTGCTCCATGGCTAAGCGATTGTGGATTTCAGTGATTGGCAGGAAGGAGATCTATTTCTAATATAAAGCATAATCTCAGCTTTTTTTTAATTATTCAACATCACGCGCTGTTTTAAAAGATACATGGGTGAGGTCTATTTGTACATATACGCAAACAAACAAGTCCTTGACTTCACTCCAAAGTAATTTGCAACTGGGATGGCCGCCATCCCTGAAATAGCATCTTGTTTTTTTTGGAAGAGAAGCAGCATGCATTTTAGCCAGAGGCTACTTGTCTGTCAACAGTGAGATAAACAAAGCAAACAATCTCTATTAATCATTTACAACTTGCACTCATGAATAATTTCTGCATTCTGTCAAATGGCATGTTCAGACATGAAGGTGCTGTGTCAACTATGGACTCTCGTTGACAAGCTGCCTGCCAATAGCTATGAGTATCACTGTTAGCAAATCCATCCAGAGGGTGCACTTATTTCCCTTTCTGAAGCATGTCTCTGCTGGCTACAGTCCTGCCAAACCCTTTCTTACATGTATTCTGTCCTTCCAGCTCGCTTTTTTTTCACTGGGATCACAAATACGAAGCCTGTTCTGTCCACGGGGGGGATCAAAAGGAGAGGAGAAATGTCTAATGCACTCATCTACAGTACTCGGATGTTACAAGTGAAGCCAGTGTATGTGTGTTTTGTGTGACATCTCAGAAAACTCCTCGTTGTTCCAAAATAGCTCAGCAGAGCTGTACTGTACATTAACTGACAATTTGTCAGTTAATGTACCTCGTCTTTCTGGCAGGGATGCCTTCAGAGGTCTCATGCTGCTCCGAAAATTGTGTGTGTGGACTCTTGGCTGTTTTACACCCTTTCATCTCACTACTGGGGCTCTCCAAAGCTCTTGTAGTCCAAATCACAATGACACTACCCCACCTTTAGAGCTTCTTCGATGACAGAATCAGGGCAGCTTCGCCGTCACCAGCATCAAAGCTGCAGGGAGACAGAGATGGATTAATAAGTAAAGAAAAGTGCGACAGAACAAGAAAGGCGCCCAGATTACACAGAGGTGGTAAAGACACCAAGGGCCTCTAAAGGAGAAGAAGTTTCCAAACCTGTTTGTTTTTTTGCACGCGCTGTAAGGGCTCTGTGCACGAGCATCTAGCATTCCAGGAACAGCAGGAGAGGAAAAGGAGGGAAGATGGACTGCCACTGCTAGCTGGCATATCCAAGTTTGAAAAGCAAAAGAAGGCATGTGCTTACACCCGCGTTCACCCAGCACGCCGCTGTTCATTATTCCACCAATCTGTCAGCTCCCACTGCTGAATCATCACGGCAACGCAGGAGGAGGGCGCCAAGGCCTCCTGATGCTTTACAGTAATTTTCATGTTTGAGGACATGAATGGTTCATTATTTGTAAAAACGGAAATTTGAATGAGACACACTGATACGCGTGACAAAAGATTTCAAAGTGTAAGAACCGAGCTTTGTGTCTCAGAATGATCTACTCATGACACTTTGCGTTTAAATATTCATGTTTTGCCCTTTGTGTTCTCCTACGCTTCTTCTGTTGCCTAAAGCCTGCTCTATAAATTCACTAGTCGCATTTCATAATTGGTATTAGCACTCTAGTTAGATATTCCAGGCTTTGGTTGTGCAGTTAAACTTTCCATATATTTCCCAATCCATCACTTGGGATATCGATCAATTTATCAGGTACCCACAAGACATTGCAACAAGTGCCTCCCCTTTTATTGCATCAAGATACTGAATGTCACTCTAGGCACGGCGTTGCTGCAACTCTCTTCGTGGTTGTATGGCTCTTAATGCTTTTCCTCTCTGCCCATTGCTCTATTAGTTCTCCTATCCATCTATGCCATGGTGCCTATCATAACTGCAAGAGAAAATCTCATCTCAGAATTTAAAGGCAATTTGTTACTGAGGCCCAACTCCAAACACCAGAGTATACAGCCTGAAGCTCCAGGACTCTATTTCCCTTGCAGTCAATCACACTGAAGTTCAACCCTATTAGAAAATCACAGTCTGATGATAAGGGATAAGGCTTTTTCCTTTTTTTTGTCGATATCAAATATATCCTGCTCGCCTCGAGGGGTTTATCAGATAGTTAGAAGTTTATGAGGCATCACTGTTTATCAGCTTCTATCTGGTGTTTAAGTATAATCTTTATGACACCCGAAAAACAGCTGTGAAATTTGCAGAGTGGCGGTAAGGTCACCCTGCCGATGGGCTGTGGCTAACAGCTGCCGGAGTCGATCGGCTTTCCTGCATCTCACCGGGTGAGACCAATTTAAGCCTTAACCCGCCCAGCTACTTGTGTCACAAAAGCTGAACACCCATCACGGTTTATTACCGAAAGCACACAAACAAAAACGAGCACATAAAGCGCAAAGTCATCCACTGAAGCTCAGGTGTTATGGGATGGGATCATAGCACTTTATGAAGCCTGTAGCAACCCCACAAACAGCCACACTCCCTTACTTGATCTTGCTTGACCCAGGAGGGAGGAAGAGGTGGAATGAAGCTGGCTCTGCTTTGCTTCTAATCTGGTCTGACAGGTCCTGACTCCCAGAGTATGATTAATGTGAGCTGCAGCTGCAGCTGGACGCATTTAATGTCATCGGCAATATCACCCTGCTCCAACAGATGAGAGCCCAGAAATCATAAATTCCCATGGCATGTTGTCCATATTCATTAGCAAACAATTTATTGCAGAATTTTGTTGTTATTTTCATATGAGGTGCCACCGCATCCATCACTCAGTCAGGCCCTGAGACCGGGAGTGCCACAGAAAGTCAAAGACTGATAGCCTGTACCTAGCTGCCATGAATCATTCGTCTGGTGTTCAGTCATTAACCAGGTGCCAATTTGAATTTGGCTTTTCATGGGACCATTCTAGTTGTGCCCTCTGGAGAGAGCAGGGAGGAAACCTAAGCATATGGGCTGCAAACATTCATATGAGAGCAGAGTGTGGAGTATGCTATCTTGCATGCCCATGAAAACAAGTGTTGGCCCGTCAGGAACAACTTGTAATGAGACGGAAAATATCATTGGTCAAAGCAATAATTAATTCAAGAGAGCGGCACTCAGGACAGCTGTACTTGTACCAGGTTTCATACGATTCATCAGATATCATTAAAAAGTCACCGCAAGGACTGCAAGGAGCAAATCACAAAGGTGGATCCAAGCAAGTCAGTTTTATTTTGAGGGAAGGGGAGGAACTTTCACATCGTGTCATGTCTTACTCACCTGTGGCTGACCTTGGTGCATAATCTTGAAGTGTTTTGTTTGGCTGTTTGCTTTTCCTTATTGTGAAATCCCGCGCCATGATCCCACCTTGATTATATTACACTCACCACCTTTATGTGTTTTGAAGAGTGGGAAAAGCTGCTTTTCAATTCTAGTCCTTGACATTTAGTGGTTGACTCAACAGAACTCTGAAAGTCAGAGTAAACAAAGGGTTTTCACGCTCACATGGATAAAGGAGCACACACACGCGCTCACACACACACGCACGCACACACACACACAGAAAAGAGAAAAAAAACAGCCGAATCACTGTTGATGTTTCATTGTGTTGCCCTCAATCTGGCAGTCAGCACACCACATAACCCCCAACACCACCTTCAGCCAACTCAGCCATAAAATATTTTCTCATTCACTGCACGTTCCACGGTAGCATGCATCTTAATCTGAAGAGACGGTTCCATTTCAGCTCGCTCCCAATAACCTTCCCATTCATTGCTCCCCACGTACACCTTCAGTGAAAGAAGGGAAGCTCCCAGAAATAGAAATGAAAGAAGATGATTTCAGCAGCTGAATCACAGATTTAGTGGGAATAACATAAGTAGAAAAGAAGAGAGAGGAGTAAGGAAATGGGAAGCAAGTTGAGATGTGAAAAAAGGAAACGAGGAGACGTGCAGAGAGAAAAAAGAGCTACTGTGTTTGACTCTGTGGTGTATTAACTTCCTAAGGTGGGACTATTAGAAATGAATCTCATTGCTGTCACCGTCTGCCTAGTTAGAAAAAAAGGAGCAAGCAGCCTTTCGAAATTTGCGGCCTAGCATGGTGTTGCGTCAAGACGAACAAACTGGTTAAATAGTCCACTTGCTCCATATTATCATGTTAAAAAAGCAATCAGTCCACCCCCACCCCCCCTCCTTCCAAGGGACTATCTAGAATTTGAGAGACAAATGAGGTTCGAGTCAGAGATGAAATACTCTAGAGGAAAGTAATGAGTGGATTCCACTTCCTTGATGAGCTTTATGGTGCTGACAAATTACAGGTAGACCGAATATTGAGTGCTGATAGACCCGGTGCAGCACACTGAAAAGTTCATTGCCTGATCAGCATCAAAAGGTAGGGCTCATTTTAGCATTGGATTATGATAATCCAAAAGAGTTTTTATACATTTTTGGGGTGTCTGTGACTCGGGATATTGTTTACTAGTAGGAAGGTTGGTTAAATGATTCACACGATTCATCACCACATGATGAATTTATAAGATCATGCACTGACCTCTTTATTTGAAGTTTGGTCATACTTATTATGAGTATTCACTGTTGTAACAGTATGACAAGCATAGGACCTGCGTAGGTTCCCCTTAGGTCGGGTTTAATGTCGGGAATAGCGCCGTCTATTTGTTTGCAACATACAACTAACCTTTTTAAATCAAGTAACGCTATTATTAAGCTGTTTACTTCTTATTGCTCTCATATTGAGAGAAATTGCTTTGAGAGCTCTGAGTCATTCTTGAAAGAGATCACCAAGCGGAGGGCTTTTTCTCGCAGATCTTTCAAAAGAAATGAGTCGACCACCTATCTTACTGACACAGGGGCAGTCATCAGTCTAGAAGTCCCCTAATTTCCTCTAGTCTAAAGACATCAGTAAGAGTTTAGCTTTGTTATGATATATCCAGACACCCCCCCACAAAAGGAAGATAAACTATTACAACCAGAGGGGTTGCCTCCTGCTGGCCATTAGAAAGAATTGAGGTTTAAGGTATCTGAAGTGTTCAGAAGCAGCAGTATTAGCACCACATATTAAGTGTGGTGACACTTCATGTCACTTCTGCTAAGCAATTACGAGTGAAAATATGATACCGCAAGGCCGATACAAGTGATGGTGCACAACCACTAGGAATACCTATTTTACTATAAAGTGTAACTAGTAGATCCTGCTAGACCCCTTATCCCTTCTGCACCCTTTACAA
>VOQK01043733.1:70972-81478 GCA_015052645.1 Benitochromis conjunctus
AAAAGACTAAGATGACAGACTAGAAGGCAAGCAAAAGAAACAGCATTACAGACATGTTTTGACCAGGTAGCAGTCTCAGGTTTCAACTAAATATGACAATCAGAGGATCTCGCTCACGTGAATTACCATGAGAAACGTAATATTTGTCACATATAGGGTCTAAATTAGATCCAAATCTAGCATGGGGTAGCCTGGGGTATGTTAGGAAAAGAGCTGTATTGTTTCTTGACAAAATGTCTCAGTTTGTAGACATCTAGTTTAAATTGCATTGCAAGCTGTTCAAGGAATGTGAATATGCTGTCAAAAGAAAAAACCTAAATCAGATGCATCCTATTAATCATGCCAGGCACAGAAAGCCATGTCCATTCCAACAGGTATGAAAATGATAGGTCCTATTACAGAAGGCCTTTGCAATCCAAAATGCTTCCTGAACTGCAACCGAAGTGTATTAAACTGTTGACCCATTGATGTTTAGCATTTTACATCAATCTAAAACTTCATAAATTATTCCAAATGGGTTTCTTTAGATTTATATTTTGGAAGCAGTATAAAAATTTGGGAACTACCTTCATTTTCATCAAATTAATGCAGCTTGCCATTGTGCGCTGTTGTTCTGTATCTTTCTTGCATCTACTGATCACGGGTGTTGGGCTATATTTGAGATATTTGATATTTTCAAGGGGAAAGCATAGTATTGTCATGCTCTGCACTAGTTTGCTTGTGTTTTCTGTTTTGCTCCCTCTCTGAGGACCAGCTTCAGGTGGGCAGGCACTGTTTCACCTCAGGGTCAAGCGGCCATGTCACGCTCTATGGCCTCCACACCTGTTGCTGGATCTTAAATACCTGTTCCCTGTATTTAAATTCCACTTCCTGCATCCAGTCCCCACCAGATTATCTGCATACCTAGACCAGTAATCAGACTCCTCCATGATTTTCCTGCATTTTCTCAAGTTTCTTAGCTTAATGTCTCTTCGCTCCTGCATTCCAGTTTCCTCCGTGTGGCTGAGGAGTGGACCCTGCCGAAACCAAGCTGGTTCATTCCTCCTGGAAACCTTCATCGGTACACTCTCTGCATTGATTACCCATCTGCCTTACCTCCTATGACCTCCAGCACCCACTGCAAGCAAACCAATGCCCATCACCAGAGACATTGCCTTAGTGAATACAAATAAGTCAGTTCTCACACTCAGCTCTCTCATCTTAGAAGCATTTCTCTGAACACTTCCCAACAGTTTCACCTGGACTAATCACTCTATTCTGTCTCCTAATGAACTCCTGCCTAGCACCCTGCATCAGCTCCAGAAATAGCTCTTTGTTGAGATCTGCTGGTGCAAGTAATTCCTTGTGTGCAATAAAGACTTCACCTTTCAGCATTCTTATTCGTTTAACAAATAAAAAATAAATAAATACATCAATAAATAAATACAAATAATTCACATTTCTTCATATTCAATTTATAGCTACTCCAAGAGATCTCGTATATTAAGGATTGGTGATATTGAGGACATGGGATTGCTGACATTCATACAGCAATCATCAGCATATAAGGAAGTTTTGTAAGCTGCATCCTTGTGAAAAAGTCTGACACCGGCATAAACAAATTGCTAATGGTTCAATGGCAAGGTCAAAAAGCAAGGGGGAGAAAGGGCATTGGATCCTATCCCAGCTACGATAGGGCGAGAGGCAGGGTACACCCTGGACATGTCGCCAGGGTCTGAAAAACAAAACCTCACTCAACTTAAACAAATGTATTCTGCACCACCACTTCAGAGGTCACCGGAAATCAGTGCTTTAAAAATGAAATGCATTAAAAAAGGTAAAACCTTGTTTGCTGTAGAGACAGAATATGTACAGAGCATGATCTGATATTACCATGCTACAATACTTTGACCTGAGGGGAATTAGTGTAATACTAATAAAGAAATATTCAATATAGGAGAATATTTGGTGCACAGGCGAGAAAAAGGAGTAAGCTCTACTGTCTTATATTTAAAATACCAGGGGTCACATAAGCCAATTTTTAAAATAAAGATGCTTAAGGCAGAGGCCATTTTCAATGGTTGAATGAGTCCAGATAGATGTTTGCAAAACTGGAAAATCTGGAGAAAACGACGGCTTCATCGTCCCAGTTGGGGGTATAGATACTAGTAGAGTCATAGGTTTATTAAGGAGCTGGCCAGAGGATAATACAGACCACCCACATCTGCAATAACTTCCTTTGTTTCAAAGGAAATCTCTCTATGAATAAGTATTGCTATGCCTCTGGCTTTTAAATTAATTCTTGAGTGAAAGACTTGTCTTATGCATCTCCAGCAGATTGTGTTGACGTCAGCATTTACAGCATTCCTTGTAAACTAACAGAAGATAGGTAAAGACGGTCGTGTATTAAAACACATACCAACATATGCAAAACCAGATGCCCAAGTAGTAAGTGACAACAAATGGCATAGATACAATAGATCAAAAATGTAAAACAGTTCACGTTCAGCTGTTCACAAGGACACGAAAGGCACTTTTAACATCACAATCTTAGTGCTTAGGGAATTGCATACAAACTTGGTCATGGAAGCCCAGCAGAGCGGCCTTAATCAGTCGTTTTTGTCCAAATCTTCGCCGCAGCCCAAACACTGCTTTGGCACTAACAGGAAAAAGAAAAAAAGAAAACTATCTGACCCAGATTTTAAAAGTACTTTTGTTTAAGTTGTAGATTGTGCTTTTAGTTTGATGAAGACTATTAAGTTTAGTCTACATTAAACTCGGCCAGCTCTCAGCGTCAGTAGTTCACAGAACTTTAAGCTTGCAGATTGGATTTGACCAGCATGTTGGTGGTGCATGTTGCTCAAAAACCTGTAAATATAAATCAGCATTAGTTAGGCTTCACATATTTGCAAGTCACCCGCACTATGCGTACTGATGCACCCTCCATACCATCCTGGATGCTGGCCTGTGCACTGTGTGCTGATAACTAGCTGGATGCTCTCTCTCTTCTTTGGACTCGAAGAAGCAGTGCCCTGGATTTCCAAAAGGAATTCCAAATTTTGTTTTGTCAGACCACAGGACAGTTTCCACTGTGTCTCCTTTTAAATAGGAAGTCCCTTTGGATCTTGTTTTCGATTTTCTCGTTTTCATTACTTTGCATGGTAGAGTTTTAATTTGCATTTGTGGAAGTTTACTAACAAGGCTTTTTCAGGAGTGTTCCCGAGCCCATGCAGTGATTTCCAGCATAGAGTCGTGCCTGTTTTAAACAGAAAGCCTGCAAGAGGGGCTGAAGATCACAGCCAAAACCACATACTGGTTTTCTACCTTTTCCCTTGCATACAGATTTGTCTGGATTCTCTCCTATCATGTATGATATAATTAAGCATGGCTGATGAAATCCCCCAAAACCTTACAGTGAAGAACATTACTATTTAATTGTTGAACTGTTTGTCCATGCTCTTTCACCAGCCTGTGAACCCCTCGCCATCCCTACATCTGAAAGACTCGGCCACTTCGGGATGCTCTTTTTATACCCACTCATGTTACAAGCTGGTTGCCAGTTAACCTCATTTGTTGTTCCATCAAGCAGATTTTCTTTAGCGCTGCACAACGTTTTACAAATTTTTGTTGCTCTTGTCAAAAGTTTTTTTTAACACCTTTCTGGCATCAATTTAGAAATAAGAATAGATTTAAAAACAAACAAACAAACAAAGCATTTAGTTTAACATTTGATGTGTTTGAAAGATTTGCAATCCACTGCATGCTTTCTTTGCAAAAAGGGCTGTGAATCATTCCCTGAAAATGTTATGCGCACAAGCTCTTACCTTGGATTTTCCATCAAATAACTAGATATTTTGGAACATGGTTGTTAATAATTTGGTCTGATGATTGCTGTGGTTAGTGCTTATCCAAGGTGTATGAGTGTGCAAGCTGTGAGTCATGAAACATTTTCTATGGGAAAAGCGGATGGGATTTTTACTTTTGGAACCAGGGGTGCCTGAAATGGCTTATCCCAACTTGCAACTCTATTTAAATCAAATCCCTATGAGTGGATTGGACCAGTCAAAAGTGGATGTGGCTTGGAAAATACACAGCAGTTCAACTCCACACACTCACGTATACACACACACACACACACACACAGAAAGACTAAAGTCCTTGTCGTTAGATCAGGAAATGGAAGAGATGAATAAATTTAAAATTGGCTTCATGTTTTGGAACAGCAACAGATTTTTTGCCAACTGACACCCCTTCTTCTATGATGCAGCTATTATAGTTAACGTTGTGAGCTTTGTAAGGTTGGCTTCTCCCTCAAATTACTTTTGATTTAACTTAGTTCTTTGCAAAACAGGATGTACTCTAATTCAGAAATGCTTTTACAGAAAGTTAAAAAAGCCGTATTGCGTTATTATATTTCCTTTAATAATTTAAGGGGAAATAATCAGACCAATCCATGTGTATATGGACATATGTGTTATTACCCCATCTGTCCTCCAGGCTGTTGTCTCCTCTCTATTTGCTTTGCTTTTTTTCCTTCTTTGGATTATTCTTTTCTTCTTTTTTCCTTACCCATACCTCAATGTCTCCATCCCTTTATTTTCTTGTTTTTCTTTCTCTCTCCATTATCCACTGCCATCTCTCTCCCTTTGTCTGTTCCAGTTCACAGCCCAGAGCTTTGTTTCCTGGTTAAGGTCAATGTCGGCTTACATTAACTGTGGCTAAGTAAATCTATTAACGGAGATGTGTCGATGTATTCGAGCACACAAAACCGAGCACGGGCCTGTGAATCCCATCAGATTCTATCCAAACACAGCCTGTCTCCATTTGGTGCCCTACCAAACGAGTGACAGTCTGTTGATTATGATCAATAATTCTAAATCTTGAATGTTTATCATATGATCTGATAAACCATGAAGCAGAAGACATATGCATAAGAAATAACTGGAGTGTGGGTAAAGCTGCCTGCATTAGTGATTGCACAGAAGCACCATCTTGTCAAACTCTACCTGCTGTTTTTGAGGTAGAAAAATGATTAATTTAAACATGTAATTTAGCAGACAACTCCCTTTGTTTACCACATGTATTAAAGTCGTTAAGTCAGCTGCTAGCATACAGTATTTTTGAGCAGCTTTATTTTCCGTGATGAAAAATATAATAACCTTGCTTTCTGACTAGTTGTTGTTCATATCTCTCTTTAGTCATGGGTTCAAATAGGTGATTAATGACTGTTTCTCTTGGCTGGAGAATCAGCAAGACAAAAGCCTTTTTACTGTAGGTGGGATTAAAAATGGCAACAACAAAAAAATAGCATCCCGATATAGCCAGAAAAATGATATAGAATTAATGCAACTTAAATGTTTACCGATCTTCCACTCTATCAACGTCAATGAAAATATGAAGTTAATATAAAGTTGGGAAATAACAAAAAAAATTAAGTATATTGTTTAAAGGTGCTGTTAGCTATATACTCGCAAGCACGCTGAATGATCGTGGAGCTATTTATTTCTTGAAATGTCTAGAGATGCATAAGGGCTGAGCTCATTTTACCATTCGTAGTCTCGATGTTTAGATTTTCTCAAGCGTGAGCATAAAAATGAAAAAACAAAAGAGCTCTTGTACCTTTAGAAATGATGCCCGAATATAATGAATACAATGATGTTATTATGTAGAATGCATTAAAACCGAGTCTTATTGATCCAACATTAGCATATAAATAAAATAAAATAAACAAGAAACAAGAACATGAACCAGTTGGTGACTTCGAGTGGACTATGTGTTCAGGATTAAAGTGGATCGTGTTTTCTTCCTTTACCCTGTATTCTGCTTCTTACTTTTGTTTTAATGTACAGTACAGAGCAATAAGGGTATACTGTCTCTCATTTCTGTAGCTCTTAATGATGCAGCAACAGATAACCCAGCAGTGAGGTTGTGACCTTGCTTTGTACTCTGTGTCCTTAAACCATGCTTTTGATGTATTATTCAACGATGAATTCGTATAAAGCATTTAAAATAAGTGTGGGTGTAACAATGCCTTTGTATATGCGTGCCGGTATTTATTATTCAACAGTGAATTTGGAAACAGCTTTCTAAAATAAGTGTTTGTGCCTGTGCGCCTTTGCAGTGTTGCTTGTGTGTGCATGCTTGTGTGCATGTGTTAGTGTGCCTGTATGTGTGTTTTCCTGTTGTTGTGAGGCCCTATATCTCTTGATAGTGCCACATTACAGGGACGTGTTTTGGTTATGGGGACAAAAGCTAAATCCGCGTGTGTGTGTGTGCGTGTGCGTGTGCGTGTGCGTGCGTGTGTGTGTGTGTGTGTGTGTGTGCGCGCGTTGTGTGCACACAGAGTAAATCTTGGGTTCATTATTTGTGGACCTGGGCACAAGGGCTCTGTTAATGAACCTCAGACTTTGCTGCTGTTACAGAAAAAAAAGAAAGAAACAGCGTGGTTTACATGGTAATGAAAGTATTAGCTGCTTTTTGACACGGCTCCAGATGGACAGAAAACAAATATCAATTAGCTCCTTTAATCCTCGGATGCGCTTCATATCCTGAAACAGTTGAGATGGGGGAAGGGGCTTGTCCACTTCAGCGTGATAAAGCCTTGGTCCAGAGTGTAATGAGGCACAAATGGTCACATTATAGTGCATTTCCTCATGGCTGTCTCTCACGTTTCTTTCTTCTTTTTCTTTTTTTTTGTTGTAAAAACCACGGTGCTCAGTTGTTTGTAATTAGATTCCTTCAATACTCTGGTGTCATTTTAAAGCACTTTATTTGTCATGATACAAAATGGGTTTTTTTCCTCTTCCCTTTGGTGTGCGTGCGCGCATGGTGTAACAGACTGATGGCACAGTGAGGAGAAGATGAGCAGGCAGATAGAGCAAAGCTTTCACAGCATGAATCTGTCTCAATTTTAGAAACAGTCCAATAATCAGTGATAGAAAGCAACTTATTTAGCAGATATTCAGGCTAAAAACAGTCCCCTGCAGTGTTGGTGGCTGGGAGTGTTGCTTTATGTCCAGAAAGTTTAGTTGGAGTAACAAAATTATTCATAATTAGTCGTGATACTCACTTCACATCACTCTTCAACAGTCCTTCATCAGGACAGTCATTAGGTGAATAGCAGAATACAGCGGTCACCTTCTAAAGTAATCCCCTAATGAATGTGCACTTGATTGTGTCAGGCTAATGCAACACCTTACCCAATTATGTCATATTGCAGCAAATGCTGTAGCTAATTCAGCATTCTTGCAGGGCAACTCAAAGTTCATTGTGTTGGGTTTCCTGCTGTTTTCCTAGACTCATTTCATTCAAAGACAGAGGATTTTTTTTTTCTCATTAGGCTGAACACACACACAAAAAAAAATTGGAATGCCAGAATTTAAAAATAACAACTTTGGACATTTATGACAATTAAGTCATAGTTCTGTTGGTAATGGGATTGAGAGAGAGATCTGGCTGTGAGCAGAGTAGCCTCAACAACCTAATGTTGAAAGTTTCTGTTTGCCTTTTTGATAAAATGAACTAATTTCTCCTCTTATCATTTGAGACAACACCATAATTTTCTTGATGTTTGATACTCAGCTTAAACACTTGCATAAGAGAAATTAATTTTATATATTTTGTAACAACATACGTAAAGTATACACATTTTTTGATTATGTCATTAAACTCATATCACTCAAATTATACAGATGTATATTATATATCACGAGAAAATGCTACCCTTTTTAAACTCAAACCTATCCTGCAAAGTAGAATAATTTTGATCTGTGTTCCCTGGAAGGAAACTACCAGGGAAAATCAGATTTCTCTACTCCTCTGCTTCAATTATAGAAGCAGAGATTCTCGTGTTCATGATGTTAAAGACATCAGAATACTAAGGAAGCCAATTGTAACCTGATTGCTTCCTTTTCTTCTTTGAAGAAGAGATTGCTAACCTCTGCAGCAGTCACTCAGTTCAATAAAATGTGAAAAATGAATAATTGTAAACACACTGACAGAGCGAGATGAGGGAATTCAGGAAAAATACAATAGCTGAATCAAATCAGACTATTGAACTCTCAGAAAGCTGAAACTTTCATTAGTACTGATAATGTATGTACAGTGTGTGGGATGTCCAAATGTTTTTGGAGATTGCCTGTTTCCAAACACCCTAAGCCCTCTCAAAAACAATGTGTAAAATAATGACATATTCCCACTGTTTTCTTCAACAACTTTTGTTTGTGTTCACTGCTGATTGCAGAGTGTGTAATAAGGTTAACTCCAGTTTCTTTTGAGTCAGCTCGCAGTCTTTGACAAAAACCCTGGCTGGGCTTTGATCACTTTCCACCCTCTGCCATTCTCTCTTTGTTGTTTTTCTCTCCTGAGCACTCATTTTTCTCAACTCCATCTACATCCAGCCTCCTTTTTTTCATTCCTCTGTCTCATTTAAGCCTTGCTGAACCTTTTTGCTCCCTCGCTTTTCTTTCCCTCCCCTTTCTAAACTTATTCTCCATCCTGAAAAGGAAAGAGGAAAAAGAGACATCAGTCTAGAAATCAAAAGTGCAGGGCGTCGTGTCTCCCCATGAATTCCTACACACCTTGTAATTGCTGTCAGCAAGCCCTCCGACAACTCACTTAATTGCCTGCCATCCAATTTATGGTGAGAATGGGGAGGCGGGGAAGAAAGAAAAAAGGGGGAAAAAAGCCAAGAGAGATGACAAAAGGAGGGCAGGGGAGGTGGAGAAGCAAGCCTAAAATGACGTGGCTGCTAAGCGCTGAATAGAACAGCAGTGAGTCCATAAAAAAAGTGATAAGATATCATAAAAGTAAGGATTTTTATGGCATAAAGTTAGGTTACGGAATTTTCCCCACACTCAGAAAGGAGAATTTTATGATGGACCTGCAATTAGCGTAGTTTTCATTAATATTAGTGACTTGCATAGAAGTACAGTGAAGTAATGATTGTATGTGGGAGGACTGCACAGAAGCTGCCATTGTTCGCATAGATGTTCTGCACAGCGTAATTGGTATAAGTGCTGTCATTAACGCTCCATTGAGCTATATAATGTTGTTCTATGCAAAGGTGTGTTCAGGGCCTATTTAGCTGCTGCAATGTCTACAGATAATGCTCTCTAGCAGAAATAGACAAGAGTTTAGCTGTGCCCCACACTGGCATTTGACTACTAGGTCTTCTATCACATCTGTAGGTATTTCTGACAGCAAGGCTTAAAATACAACAGGCTGGATACAGAAAGAAAGAGAAGAAGAAGACCTTTACACTGGTGCTGTACTGCATCAGAGCTTCTACCAGAAAGGAGCAAGCAGATAAATAAAAACATCAGCAATGACCAGCCAGTGCTAAACAGATAAATCATTCCATCTAGGGGCTGCAGCCCCACACATAAGAAAAGCCAGGAGAAAGCACAAAAGATGCCTGTGGTACAGTCCCAGCCTTTTTCTGCAGGCTGCCACTGAGCACACGCTACTTCCAGATAACTGGTGAAACCAATCAAAACTCATCCTTTGTTGTTTACTCCTTTTATTCTCTGCCTGTCAAAGCAAAGTTGACTTTAAGTGATTTGTCTTTCCTCTGATGTCATCTGTCTTGGGTGCGAAGTGATAACTTTGCGATGCAAACAAGCACAAAGACTGGCAGCAACAACAGCAGCGGTAACAAAAACCTGTGGGATCTGGTCACATTTGTGGAATTATTTATCAGATATTGTACCTATACAGTGTTACATAAACATAATGTATATGCAGCACTTGGCACAAACACTTTTTTAATTTTACTTCAACAGACCCAGGCCATCATGGTCTTAGTTTCCTGTCTAGTCTTTGTGTTTTAGTCCCGGTTTTGATTTAACTGATATTCTTTCTAATTTTTTGTGGTATTTGCTTTTTCTAGTGTCTCCGGTATTTCCTCTGTTTTGTCTTCAAGGTTTCTTGCTTCACTTGTTATTACTTCCTGTTTTATTCTCGTTGTTTTCCCTCCCAGTGTAACTTGTCTTCAGGTGTTTTCACTGAAAATGTCCAAACAGACTGTCTCCCGATTGCACTCCTGACCCCTATAATATGAATTGAGTTCAGCATATCCTAACAATGGCAATCGGGCTAAGTGCTCCATCAAGATACTAACACCAAAAAAAGAAAGAAAAAAAATTAGACCCTACTACTACTCATGCACAGAGGTCCAAGGGATCTTCCAGGAAAGGTGACAGTACTTTTTGGAGAATTGATTGGTCAGGTGATCGGTAATTTCAATCCAACAGATTCTGCTTTGTAGAACTCTGCAGAAAAAGTTACAATAGCGATGACCCCCAGTAACAAGTGAACACCTCTGTAATACAGAGAACCCAAGGCTAACTCTGAAGTTACCTGGACAAACCCAAATGCTGATTCATATTGCAGACCTCAGCTTCTTAAGCTTCCTGTGTTCCACATGCTTCCTGTTTAGATTCTTGCTGTGTTTGAGAGAGCGTTGCAGGCCGGTGTATTCTCTCTTTCTCTCTCTTTCTCTCTCTTTTTTTTTTTTTTTTTTCTTTT
>VOQK01043735.1:9691-31926 GCA_015052645.1 Benitochromis conjunctus
TTATCTTGTGGCATCAATACTGCATACAGTCTGCACACGGTTGCTCCATGTGTAGCTGTTAATAGTACACAGGACTGAAAATAATCTAGTCTAATGCTGCCTTAGAGGTGTTGACGTCTACTGCTCTGCAGAAAGGCATATATGAAACACACGCTGAACATAGCGGACCACAAAAATGAAGAATTTGTCATTTTATGTCAAATATATGTCAAATTCATGTTTATTTCTGTAACTTTAAGAGATGTCAGCATTTGTGTTGGTTTTTTCTCCATGTGTTGGTGACATGATTTTAGGCATCTGGTATGATTAAAGTAGTTAATTGTTATACTTGACAGATTTTAGTCATTTTATTTTTCTGTCAAACTTCTAAAGAGGTTTGTGTCTCATTGTCTATGACATGAGCATGTTACAGATGAGCCAAGTGCACAGACATAGACACATGATCAGCAGAAGGAGGTCAGAAAAGGCCAATAAGAGGTAAACAGAAATCAGAAAGTAAAGCACATATAGAGCAGTTACCATAAATGTAAGGTAAATAGTCATCTATACTATATACGCGTCTGCTCACAGTTTTGTGTATTACCACAACTCGGTCTGGTCCATTGTGGTGTATGTTTAAAGCACTAGATATGCAGGTTCTTCTATCTGAAAACGCAAGTGTATGGAATCATTTCACAACTGGCCTTGTTATTTTTTCCAGCGGTCGGTTAAGTGTGCCCGTCTGTGAGAGAGCAAACCTGCAGCTGTGGCACCAACCCCCTGCATAATTTAATTAACCTTTAAGCAAAACAGAGCATGTACAGATCCTCCCAGCAGATCACAGGCAGTGAGTCCTCCCACACATTCACTGTAAGTTACAGCTGTACCGTGTAAAAGTCTTAAGGTGTTAATTCAAAAAATTCTTGTTTTCTTTATTTTGTGCTCATCTTCATTGCTTTACTGTTTTGCACTCACTTTACTCAACACATATACACTGGGGCTCAGTAGAAGTGACAGCTAGTAAACAAAAGCCAAACCTCTCGACTATTAGGTAAAATGAGCTGCATCACCCTTCTCTGTAAGTTTCAGTGGAGAAGATTTTTTTCCCTCTGACAAGGTAAGAGCTGAGGTATCTTTTCATTGTTGCATATATTTTTCTGTTTGTATCTCAGGCTGTGAGCACAAATATGTAAAAGCTTCCAAGCTGAATTTAACTTGGTGGGGGTTGGAGCATGGGCAAAGTCAGGACCCAATAAATGTTGGTGCAGACCATGAGAACGTTTAAATTACAAAATAATGCAGACGCTTTGGTGCAGGACGCATTCACTGAGCACCCAGGCCAGATAAATACGCAAAAATCAACAGAAAGTGAACGTGACCTGCAATAATTCAGAAACCTGCTTTCCAGGATGGTGTAGCAGTGGAAATCGTCATTTTGTGTGTGTAACTGTGCACCAACAAACATTCACGCCCCGATAGTGCGAAAAGAGAGAAGTCTTGAAAAACAATGAAACACCATATTCCCTCGACGAAGGCAGACACTGTCCCCAGGCACTGATCCAGGTTAACTTTCACATTCTATCATATAACAGTGAGGTCAGGAGCTGTGATAGGAGAATCTGATTCCACACCAGCCCGTGGTGATTGCCCTTCCCATGGAGCATGTCTCCTCCCACCAGGGAGAAGGAGATAACACTGGCAGGCCAGGAAAGCTCACAGACTGGAGGAATCAACAGTTTAATGCTGCAGACTTCTCAGAACTCCCATCAGACCTCATCAGCATTGGAGGGTCTTTGATGGCTCATAGCAGCAGTTTGCATGTCTTTGTACATTTTTTAAGTACATCAAGTACACTTTAGAAAACAGAGAAGCGATTTTTTAAAACTATTCAAAGCATGCTTTACTTGTCAGTTAGTAGACATTAGTGAGAAGCTCTCCATTTGTTTAATTTCTGTTGACACACTCTAGTTATCTACCTCATCAAGTGCAACAGTAATAATGACAGTATACACATCTCGAGGAAGTCAGGCTCCTAGCTGATTGAAAATAATTATCAATAAGCTTCTTTTTTTTTAATGTTTCATCCAGGTACGTGCAAGACTTTAAATGTTGTCCCTCTTCCTACAATATTTTATAAATATATAACAGCAGTTACCTGTTTTTAACATATTACCAGGCCACCCGCTACTTACCCGGTCTACAGCTCTGACAGCAGCAGTGCCTCTCTGTGACAGGAGAGAGAAGCACCAACTTTGATACTTAAGAACTTACGGTCCTCTCTATTACAAACACTGGACCCAATTTATTCAAGAAGAATAAATGGTTGTATGTCAGCTGTGTTAGAGTAAACTGATATGAAACCATATAACCAAAGCAATGTGCAACTGCACTGCTAATGTGCTAACGTGGCTACACTGGGCAAAATAATCAGACAACAAGCTGACATACATTTCAGCAGCATTTAAACCACTGTTTGTTTAAAGTTAACGTTTTCTGTCTAGATGAGTCAACTAACAGCTAGTAAATAAGTCACTAGGAGCATCACTAGTTTCCTCAATAGAACATATAGAAGCCCATTAAACTCTCATACAGAGTGCTCATGGAGTGCTGCTATTAAATGCCTTGCTGCTGTCAAACAGACAGTTCAACGTTTCCAAACTGAACAGGAGAACTACTACGTTCACTACGAAGAGATGTCCCAGTAACAAAGTACTGTGGCTCTGATTCTTGCTAATTCTCCTCCTCAGCTGTGACACGAAACAGCACAGCTACTGGAAGCTCTCTGAAGCATTGAAACAATGTTGTTTTTACATTAAACTATTTAAGCAGTTGTATTTGAGTCACTTTTATAGTAAAAAGAGAAATTATCTACCTTAAATCACCATTTTGCTCCTCTAGCAATCTCCATCTGGGGACACTTACCAGCTGACCAGATGTCTTAATTGCCATGTCTTATAACTTCTCATGCAATGGTGATTTTATGTGCAAATGACGAAAAAAGGTGCTGGGTACATGCAAGATGCATGTTGTAATCAGATTTGTGCATTAGCATTTTAAGTCAGTTAAGGTGTAATAAGGTATATCTTTATTAATAAAGTGTAATAAGGTATGAAATCTGCCAGAAATATATCTGTTTGCCCCTTTTTCCTTCTTGTATACTTTTATCACTCAATCACTACACAAAGTTTCAAGCATGTTGCCCCCTGTCCTTTGACTCAGTTCTTTATTCAGTGGCAAACTCTATTTTAGCTTTAAGGTTATTTTTTTGACAGTATTAGCTTTTCTGGCACACCTCCCATCCAGGTCAAATCTATGCAATCTCTTTCCAGCTGTGCCTTAACTAGAAATCCCGTGATGACATTTCGGTTTCCTTGGAAACTTCGTTTCACATCAAATGATCTTCACAAACAGCTAAATTTGCAGGGCAGCCAGAAAATCTGGCTTATATCTGCTTTTTCTACAAAAGTGTAATGATTTATTTCAAATAATTTGGAGATTTAATTTTAACAAGTTATTACACCAATGCACAAATAACAGGACAGGGAGATGCCCCTGAAAAAACAGAGGAAGAAAAAAAAAGTCTGATAGCGTGAAAAACCTGATTTGAATGAAAAAACGGAAACTGAGTTCAAATTAAATACTAAGCTTTCTTACCCGACTATACAACATAACCAAACAAATAATCAACAGTACTTTTTTTTTTTTTTTTACACAAGTGAGAGACATAAAATGAGGCTGCTCATTCAAAATCACAGCCACAAAGACATACTGACATGACATTGACATGACTTGCTTGACACATGTCTAACAAAAACACCTGGCCATATCACAGGGTGTGACAAAGGAGCTACCCAGAGAGGAAGTCAGGGCAAAGAACATGTGCAGGCACCACTATTGGGTTGGTTTGCATGCACTAATTAGCATACAAGACAGAAAAATACACAAGGGATGAAGCACAGCAACCTGGAACCATAATAATATGCCTAATTTTGTCAGGTGACCGATCCATTTCAATTT
The DNA here is from genome assembly GCA_015052645.1 of Benitochromis conjunctus. NCBI lineage: Eukaryota > Metazoa > Chordata > Actinopteri > Cichliformes > Cichlidae > Benitochromis > Benitochromis conjunctus. The sequence goes on from VOQK01043735.1 coordinate 13,688, forward strand.
AAAAAAAAATATGAAATGATAGAAAAATGCCACTTGTACATGTATATCACTTTTTAAAATATACCCTTTCAAAGAAGATGGGATGATTGCTTCTCCAAATGTGTTTCCCCCCCAAAAAACTAATATTGTTCATGTGATGTAGGAATGTAAGTTCTTATAACATCACTGTATGTTATGCATAGACCTACATGTTTTGGGGTTAAAGAAAGACAAATTCACCGTTTGAACGTCAGAGGTATGTTTTTGGTTTGTTAACACCGACCTATAAATCATTCAGGCATAAAAATAGCACCAAACACGAGAGGTGATCCAGTGTTGTGTGTACATATAACAGACAAGTCTAAGGAGCTTGGAAAGAAAACCATCTGGACTAGAAGTCCAGACGCTTTTCTTTCCAAGCTCCATAGACTATGATGACCTGGACGACTGAGAACCTTCACAGACATATAACAGACAAGTTAGTTGGGAACCTAGTTTAATTATATCTTCAGAAACTTTGTCACCAGCAGCCTGTTGCTAAAACATATACCGTAATTTCCGGACTATAAGCCGCTACTTTTTGCACAAGCTTTGAACCCTGCGGCTTATTGTCCGGTGCGGCTTTTCTAAGGATTTTTCATGATTTTTGTGATATCGTAAGAGTATTTGTTTTTTGTTTGTTCCGCTGTTGTACGGCACCATTTTGCCTGGCGGAAAGGCATGTGATCAGATACACGTTGGTCACATGTCCGTCCGCCAGCCAAAGTAGTGGCTCATGTCTGCGGCGCGTCGCACGGCGTGGGTTTTCACGGGGCTGTGTCCCATAATAAAAAGAATGTGTTCCAAAACAGTCATCTCTTTCCTGACAATCCCCTTTGTGTATATACTCTTACATATGATAATTAAACATTAAAACACCTGCGGCTTTTAGTCCGGTGCGGCTAATGTATAAACAAAATAGGATTTTTTCGCAATTTCAAATTGTGCGGCTAATATTCAGGTGCGCCTTGTAGACCGGAAAGTACGGTAATTTGGTCCTTTTTCTAGAGCTAAATCTATGAATTATGCCAAAGATAAGACAGTTTGACACTGCACTTGGACCAACAAGGCGATTCCCAAGGAGCTATAAGTCAAACACTTGATATTTCTCAACATGGTGTGCAGTGAGTCTTTAAAAAAAATTGAGGAAACATGACAAGCAGAGGATAAAAGATGAAGTGGCAGGCCCCCCCCAAAAAATAAAATAAAATCTAAATAACTACTACTTTTAGGTTTTCTTTACAGGTCTTCTAGTAAAGAGCTGACATGAGAACTGAGAGATGCATGGCAACATGTTATATGGAGTGATGAAGTTTTAGTTCAAATTTTTGCCAACACAGTAGTACAGAGGATGTCAGGATAGAGTTAAAAAACCTTCACAGAGAACCTTCACAGAGATAGAGTTAAACACTGACTGTCTGCTGACAGATTTTAAACGTTTTTTTTTTAACTTTTTTAGCTGGACTGAAAAACACACAATAGGGCACTATCAGTCATGGATTGGACCTCAACATTGCTGAAGTGTAGGATCATCTTGACAGAAAACAGAACAAAGACAGCCAGTATCCAAAGAAAAGGTTTGAATGCCCTTCAAGAAACATAGAAAACGGAAGACTATTTAAAGGAATTACAAGAAAAGTTGCCCGGGAGTGTTAGGGCCATGCTGAAGAACAAAGGTGGTCATACCCAGAATTTGCTTTTAAGCTATATCTTTCCTTATATACTGTACTGCCATGTATGTATGTATTTATGCAGTTCCCATAATATAAAGAAATCAGAAGTGTCTCAAGACTTTTACAAATATACTCTTTTTCTGTTTCATTTTTATAACAAATATAATCGGTTGTTATCCTTTTAACTTTTATTATAATCTCCTACAGTTTATATTTCACAGTGTATTTGTATAAGAAATGCTTTTACTTACTTTCACCAGGGTCCTAATCAGATACAGCAATATCACTTTGGTATTAATACTACATAGAATAATGCCATTTATTCAATTAAAAACAAAACGTAGTATTTTCGTATTACATTTGTGGACAGCTTTCTCATCTGCCTCTTTCTTGTTGTCTTCTGCTTTTCCTTCACTATACAAGTCTTGTAGCATGCATGTTAACCACCGAGGAACCTGCAGGCGAAATGTATTTATTCATTATGTTATATTACATAAACACCTATCAGATTCAGTGAAACTGAATTAGAAAACAGAACATTCTTTCAAAAGACTAATATCATTTACAGGACCTATACATGTATGTAGTCTTTGTGCTCAGTGCAAATGTTGCTATTTAAAAGATCACAACTTTGCATTTAAGCATTTTTTTCTTGCTCAGCAATCATATCAACCGTATATTTTTCAACACACAGCTGTGGTATTCCTATGAGCCAGCCAAGTTGGGGTACATGTTTGTCTAAAAATTATTCACTTACATAAGCACAAAACTGCATTTCCTCAGAAAATAAACAAAACCAATTACATTTCCAGTCTAGTGCACCGCCTAATACCAAGGGCGCAAAACATGTGTTCTTTAGCAATACGCTAAATATTTCACGGGAAAAGAATAACTCCCCCATTAAATGTATGTCCTTAAACTTATAAATCCAAGGTAACAAAAGAATATGTGAATAAAGAATTAAGATATTTACATTAATTTAAGTCATCTTAAATTTTTAGTGAAGAATCACAAATGTTATCTCATTAGTCCAAAAACATTTTAACACTTTAAAACAATAGAATCAGTTATTGAGCTTATTATATATCACAGCAGTTAAAGGTAAAAAAACAGAGAAGATTAAATGTTAACCTTGTCTGTTTTCTAAAATCAATATAATGCATCTAGTATCAAAACATTTTGTTAGTGAACAAACACAATAAAATGTTTTTATTAGCTAAAGCTGATTTTAGGAGGTGGCGGAAAGTGACATTTTGATGGTGAGAGCTGGAGGTGTAAAGGGTTTAGAAGAAATGTCACAACCACAGTAACATGTTCAGTGCATGATCGATATGCTTTTCATTTTCATATCAATAATGAAGATGATTAGAAAACAAAGTATGTGGGCAAAAATAAATTATATTATAGGAATTATCATTCCAACCTATTATCTATTCACTCCCTAATACAGTTAAATGATGAAACTGATTGATATATACACACACACACACATATATATATATATACACACATATATGTATATTAGTGCTGTCAACGTTAACGCATTAATACGGTGTTAACGCGGTCATCTCGATTAACGCGATTAAAATTTTTAACACGCTCAACCCATCTGGAGCGCAGAATGGACAAACTGCTCGAAATGCGTTGAGAGAAACATTTAAGGGATTTTGAGTTAGTCTGCGCTCCAGATGGGTTAATTGTTAACTGCATTAGTCGTGATGACTGCGTTAACGCGTTTAAGCTGCATTAACGCCGAGTAACCGCTCACACGGATTAATCTGCATTAACTTGTTAATGCTGAGAGCACTAATATTATAGCTATAGCTATATATATATACATATATCTATACACACACATATATACATATATCTATACACACACATATATATATATATATATATACATACACACACATATATATCTATATATACATACACACACATATATATCTATATATACATACACACACATATATATATATATATATATACATACACACACATATATATATATATACATACATACACACATATATATATATACATACATATATATATATATAGCGAGAGACAGAGAGAGATACATTTAAATATGTATTAGACACAATACCAAATCATAGCAACATCAAGTAGAAGGAACACAAGAAGCTCAAGATGTGAAGAAACAGATGCTCAAGTCAACATGTATACTTTTGAGAAGTGGGCTTTATTTGCAGTTTCCTTTCTTAGTAAGGTTGTGATTTTCCACAAATCCAGTAAGTGGTTGCACACAAAATTAAAATGCACAGTATTTTTTAATTATTATTAAAATGTTGCAATTCACACAGTACATTACATGTACATCACACAGTACATGCAAAAGGATTTTAAAAATTGGCACACTATATTATATTTGGAAACCAATTTCACCAAAGTCTAAATTAATATAAAAAATGCTATTATGACTACGTCTTTGCTGAGAGTCTGACATATATTACGGGTTGCACTCCGCATATAGAACACATTTCATTTCCAAAGCTCTCCGGAGAAATTCATGTGTAATTAGATCAATACTTACATTTGATTATTTAGCTTTTAATATGAAAAGATTAGAGGTGCCCCCAAAAGGATTAAATGTTCATTTGAGGACCACTGGTGTGTGGCCATTACTCTTGTAAGGATTAAGTAAACTAATTAGGCAGAATTTGCATCTGGAGTTAAATGTGTGCTCCCATTTAGTGAATTGGAGAAACCATGACGTTAACGTTTTCAGCTATCCGTCTTTCTGTCCATTCATGTAGGGCAAATTTTCCATCAATTTTTAAACCACATGAAATGAAGGGATCATGGCTAGAAGACACTAATATGAGATGATATCATTAGGGAGAAAGATTGATTAGTTAGTATAAAACAATAATGCAGGGTTAATACTGGTTCTGTCAGCCTAAACTTCTGCTGTCTGAAGAGTTAGGTCATCTGTGAACAGCCACTGCTGTGGAGCAGGTGTGTAGCCATATGCATGAGGCTGCAGTAGTGTGGCCTGGGAAGCATATAGGAAACTGGGGCCTCATTAAACTGGTGCTAACCTAAGTAAGCAGCAGTTCTCAATAGGCAATACCATCAGGGAGCAACTTTTTAAAAGGCAGGTGGCACTCAAGCCAAAATATTACAGAATAACACAGAGATGTAGTACAGACAATTATAGTGTTCCCACAATTTTGAACTTGGCATTTATCAAACTACACAGTCCCTCTTGGCCCACCCTCTCATTCTGTGTCTTTAGCCACACATTCCTTCAACTGTAACTACCAACTGATAGCAATAATGGCAAACAATTCACACTTGCAGTTTCATTATACCAATGGTCCCCTTTCTATTACATGTCTTCGTGTGATGTTCACGGCCATAACAGGCAAAGTGAAATTCACTTGCCATGACAGTCTTACTGTAGTCCATATGTCAGAGGATGGCTCTATGGCCTAGCCACAGCAGAGGGGTCAATCTCTCAACCCTAATGGCTCACTTTGGCTCACGTGACTGCCAAGTAGTCTGGAACACTCGTTACAGCAGATAGGAGCAGGAAATGATTATCAAGAGGTCAATTTATGCAAGGGAGAAGGAGAATGACAGAGTAAGAGGTCAGAACTCGTCCATATCTCTAGGCATTAAAGATTGACATGCAGAATCTGAGATGGCCCCCACGCTGCCTCGCTCCTCACCACACACACGCACTTCTCCATTTAAATATCTGACAGACGATGAAAGTGCAGCCATTAAAATGTCCGCGGAGCGCTTCAGGAATGAAATGGGGGAGATAAAAGAATTCCCCTGGGTAATCAACGGAGCTATGAATTAGCTGTGAGTTTTAGAAGGGGGGGGTTAAAGGATTGGGTGCATGTTTTACTCATTTGTCATTCATTTCCTCTGAAAACATCAGCCCAGAGAGGACGCTAAAAAGCTATCCGCTCTCATACCTATATGGTTAAAGACGACAATTGACATTTTAAATCAGGGAGACAGTAGATGTTAAATGCAGATAAATGGCTTTACTTTCTTCTAAAATCGTTGACATAATTTCTGTTTACACAGTTTACACAGCCGATCACCCTGCCAGCAGATCATGTCTGATCTCTAAACACTTAGATAAGAGTAAATCCATTCAAATGTATCATCTGGTATTTAAATTACCTGGAATACATGCAAAATATTTGTAATACTTGTATCTATAAAAAAATATATATAGTGCGTGTGAATGTAACGCTTTTTTAAAGATCTGGCCTGACCATTGTTGGTGTGAATGCCTTTTTCTTGTTAAGCCACTTGGCATCCTTTGGACAATGAAAAATGTAGAGAACCTTACGAAAAGGTTGAATTAAAACAGATCGCTTCAGAGCTCAGTGAAAGATAACAGAGGGTATACATTTGAATCCCTGGGATCCTGGCTTTATAAGTAAAAGCTACGTTTGGCTGCCCTCTTCATAAGGGGTCAACACAGTGGATAGGCTCCACATTTTGCTTTGACAGATCTTTACACCAGATGCCCTTCCTGATGAAATCCTAAAGGGATCCCCTCCTGGGATAAAACCAGGGATTTTTGGCTGGTAAGGTAAATGCGTAGACTACTACATAACGGGGCCTTCTGAAGTATCAATACTAAGCATGTTCCCTCTTTCCTGATCGTGCACAATTGATTATAACTTTTTGATTGGTGGCAGGTGCTAATGGACAGACATTCACAAATCTTTTCATTTAGTTTGTCTAAGCAGAGGAAAAGTGTTACCACAGAAAAAAAAGACTATTGTCTTGACTATTGACTATTGAGTATCTGGCTTCACTTGAGCCTCCATGTTTATTTCTGAAGGAGGATCTTGAACATCTGCTCAAATACATGGTAGGGGATTCTGCCAGATAGACTTGGGATAACTAAATGGATAATAATGATAAAATGGAAATATCTCACTCTGAAATAATTTGAGCAGTTTCTTCTAAACTCTTAAACATGATTGACCCACCAGTAAAATAGTATGAAATCTTGCAATACTTTGAGATAAACTTGTCAATAATTTAGTTATTTATTAGACTGAATAAATAAATAAATAAGAAATACGGCTCTGAAGGCAGAGAAATCATTTGAAAGCTGTGTTCTAATGAGACATGGAACTAGACACTGTTCCTGCTGTATGAACTCATTATTTTCCCACTTTTCACTGTGTTTGTGGATTTGGTGGGAGTCTCTGTTCTTTGGTGTTTGCCACTGGAGCCCATTGAGAGATGACTCAGGGATGCAGTTGGGTCCTTGACAATGATTCAAACAATGTGTTTGGTTATAGGAAACATTATTTTCTGCTAATCACTTCTTTTCTGCGGGTGACCTGTCTCTTATTTACTTATGGGACAGTATATTACATAGGGACAGTTAGCAGCAAAGTGTTACGCTGCTGGGATCAGTGCCAGCTATCTCACCTCAGGCCATAGTACACTGATGTGGGGGGAAAAGTGGATTTCCATCTGCTCTTTTGAAGGTGAGTTGCTGCTTGAAATGACAAGATCGAAAGATCCAGGATTCTTGCTCATGAGTCTAGCCCAGGAGCTGCATACAGTTCTTTTGGCCATGTCCAGTGGCTCTCTATGACTTTGATAGAAAACTAAACATGGAAAGATTCAGAGTCATCTAGACTGGTTTACTTTTATCACCAGTTCTCACCAGGGTAGTTGATCTGCAGCTGCACGACATTGAAAGTAGCCTTTATTGTTGTTGTTGCTTTTTCTGTAAGCTATTAGGCAGCTATATGTTTTGTTTGCTTTTATGTTTATTTGCTTTAATCAAAGAAGGCTAATTTTAATCTAATTAACTTGCACAATCACAGCCATGCCTCAAAGTGGCCTGCATAGCTTTACAGCCACTCTATTTCACAGTAGGCTTAAACATGCTAAAGGGTACTTTTTCCTGCAACTCACAATTGTGCCATCATTTTCATTATTGTAGTTCTGCACTGCAGAGTAATCACATGTGGTAAAATATTTAAATTACATTAAATTTAAATGTGATTAAATTTACACCTAATAGTAATGTTAATAGGCTAATTTTGACTTAATAGGCTGTGTCACCTTCATTGTAGGGGTCAAATATGTTTTGTGGCTCCATACAGATTTTTTCTTTCCAGCAATTCCTTAAAAAATATCTCTCTTGATAGCAATAGTTGCCAACCTTTGGCCTAGGCTTTTCAAAGTGACCATGGATATCTGACATTATTGGCCAATGTTGTCATGTGGAGGTACTCAAGGGTGTTCAAGGAACTGCTGGGATGATTAAAACCGTTGATTAGGACGACTTTAAGATTTCTCCCCTTAGAGATACTGTGGAAACATCCTACTGGGAGTCAACCCAAGGACAGCCCCAACGGAGAAAGGGATTACTTCAGCTCATCCTGGGATTTCTCAGGAGCCGGAGATGTGGTAGGCTGGTACTTTCAATAGATTTCTATTATTTTAACAGACCAGCATAAGCGAAGGAAAATATAAGGAAATTTCTGTTACACGTGTCTCAGTCTGTATCTGATTTAGTCTACTTTGCTAATTTACACACACACACACACACGTACATCACTGTTCACTAGCTCTTTAGCATCTTCATAGTTTTTCATTATATATAAAAGAACAATCTAATCTGGAAAAATGGAGCGTTTCTGATTTAATTTACAGTAAAATTTTCAGTTTTTCAGTTTTATTCATCCATTTATTTATTTATTTATTGATGGGGGAATACTCCACCCATTTTCAGCTATTAAAAATACACATGGGTTACAATGCATTACTTTACTTTGAGGGTTTGAGATATAAATGAGCACACAATTGGTCATACTGGATTTTTTTTTTTCCCCCGCTTATCATGTTTTAACACCATCATTTCTCATAGTGCACATAGAATGTGAAACTAAACATCAGATAAAACTGGCTGCAAGGCAATTTAAACCAGATGTGATATCGTTCAACTGCCTAAGAATGTACACATTGTATGCACTGAGCAGTAGTCCCCTTCATGAACAAGTTATATGTGAACGTGGCTACAAGAGTTAAAAGTGGAATTAATGTCCTATAAAGAAATAATTAAATAATTTCTGTCAGGTTTTTTTTATTATAAAATGAAATTATATGATCGAAATGTATCGGTTGAAGTTAGTCTATCCATCTTAATGAAATTTGTCAGTTTAGTTAGATGTATTGTCTACTCAAATGTATTTAACAAGTTCCTATAAATATTTTTTTAAAGGCAAGATATCTATCTATCTACATCTATACATACATACATACATACACATACATATATACACAGATAGATATAGATATATATAACAAATATAGTGCAAATACATTACATTTCATTACTTCAGGATCGATTCTCGCAGTGAGATCTCTTTAGGTTTTTACTGACAATTGTGCAGTGAGGTGCGCTGATCGTGTCTCCTCATTCAAATTCCTAACACTAAAATGTATAAATCTGATACAGAACACATAAAAGTTCACATCCAGCAGCTAAGGTGTTAAAGCTGCAGATTGTCTCTGGGGTGGGCTGGACTGATGCTGGCTGAGGATGACTGAGGTGAAGGGGTTAGGAGAGGAGCGAGCACAGCTACAAGGGCCTCTGTCCCAGGCCAGGCTGTGAGCTGCAGCCCTGTGCTGATAAGACTGTAATAGTCCTCCTTAGAGGACCCAGGGCTCCGCTCCCCTTATTAGTCATTTATCACACCTGGCAGCCTCACTGAACCATAATTACTCTTCCCTTATCCCCCCGCACTGTCATGTCCATGAGAGCGAGTGAGGCAGAGGGGGAGGGAGAGAAATAGCTGTGAGAAACAGTGTTCGAAGAGAGTGGACTGAGAGAAGGACAGAGGAGTTAGAAGGAGAGGAAGGAGAAAGAGAAAGTGCCAGTGAAGAACAGTCATGAAAGGACAAACCGTAAACTAGACATATGAATAGTGTGTACCACACTACCAAGTTTAACAAAAAACATTTTTAAACACAACAGAGGGAGCAAAACACTATTGTGGTGCAAACCTTTTAAAACCTCTTTTATTATAACATATGCAACATTGAATCTAAATGCAATCATTACAGATATGCTCTTTTCAAACAGATCAGCCTTCCTACCACAAAATCACACACTGTTATTCTGACCACAGTTCCTCTACTGTTTGATAAAACAGAAGCTGAGAAAATCCGACTGGGACATTAAATTCAGAGCTTTGTAACACTGCAATAACATGATCTACAGCTGGAAAGGTATGTGCCAACATGGGAACACGTGTTTCATATTCAAAATGCGTTTACAAAAAAAGCCAAGTAATTGCACGAAATTATTCACATACATTGTATCACATAGCATTACAGTAAGAACATACAGTATACCCTATGCTGTTAATGCAGCATGGAGGAAAGAAAAAACACATTTAGTTAGTGTGTTGGATATTAGCACGATGGACACAGCCTGTTAGCTGAAATCAAAACGACACCTCATATCTCAGTACTTGATGTGGAAAGATCTCCTGCTTGTGCCAAAAGTTGTTAAACTTTGCACAACCCTTTCTCCCCTGTCTGTTATAAATACAATGCTAAGCTTGTCAAAAGTGCTTGCCACACTAACATTTCTTTCACGAGTGAGTTACTGGGACATTTTCTCTGCAAAGGTTTTACTTTGTTGCCACGTGCCTGGCTGTCACGAAGGCGCCCTCCTTGCCACTGTAAGCAGATCCAGATGTGAGACACATGCTTCCAATCCCAAGCTACTACACCCCAAATCACCTGACCCTTAGCAATTGAAATCAGGTCTGAAACACACAGTTAGTTACATTAGCGAAAGGGTTTCGACTTTCAGAAAAGAACAAAAAAAAGCATGCCTGTGTATAATCCTTCTTCTCTTGCTCTGGGTTGACTAACTGTATAAATCTGTCTGACTTTTTTTTTTTGATGATTTAAGTCATTCGTGTACCCTGCAAAGATCCTCTGCTTGCACAACAGCAATGCATGTGGCTCTGTGGTTACAGGAATGTGCACATACTATGTAGAAAACTGACACTACAATGTGTTTCTGTAAAGAACACATACTTAATGAAAAAGCTCTAAAAGCTGTCTGGAAAAATAAACATAAAAAAAAAATAAAAAATTTCGCTATTTCTTTAACAATTATGGCAACGCTCAGCACATAAACGCAAACAAATTTCTGTGGACACACATCAAAATTGCCAAGGAGGAACAGTTTGAGTGCACAGACTCCCTGGATGCCCTGTCCAGTCTTGGGTCCAACTAGAAAAAATTGTGCCAACAGTTGTGTCATCCTTCACAGATGGGGACCACATCAGGGCGCATACAGCTAAGTCCAGATGTGTGAAAGAAGGGAGAACAGAGGGACTGCAGCAGGGAGGAAGGGTAGGGAAAGTGAGAAGAGAAATGGGATTGCATGAATTTTGCTGTCATTAAAAAAAAAAACAAACAGATGTGCAGGTCCCAGAGGAAAGACATCTGGCTCCTCTCTCGCTTTCTCTTTCTCGCTCTAACTTTTCATCGAGCATGTAAGGTAAGAAAATTTAGAATGCTCCTGGCTTCTTAAGATCCGTATTGCTGGCTTCCTCCATTTTAACAGGGGTTTTATGGAGCAGCTTCCTTAATAGCCACTCACTTATAAAACAAAGCTGTAATGACATGCAAATGACTCAGGGAAACACTGTAAAGAGGATGTGATGTATGGCCCGTCTGTGCATTACAAGCGCACACACCAAAACAGCAACACACAAACAACAAAGAAGCAGTGCTTCACAGAACAATGCAGAAATAGTTTTGGTTTTTTTTACCTTCTTCACTACATAAATACCGGCACAAAAGGAATGCAGTGCTGTGCAAAACTCTTGAGCCACCATTCATTTCCTTTTATGTTTCTGGGAAAATGAGAAATACGTTTACAGTTTACTGAAACATGCAAACAAGGAAATACAGTATATTGGCAAAAACAGAGTATGTACAAATCTAATGAGCTTTAAAGTCAATATTTGGAGTTATCTTGTTGGTGTGAAATTAATATTTTAGGCCTATTAAACTGAAACCTTTACAATCTTTCACAGATTCAGCTACATAAACGAGAATAAATGATGTGTTTTTATGGCAGGATGCTGGTAACAAAGTGTCTAAAGATATAATATATAACTGGTTTCTTTGTTAAACTGTCACATGCTGATTGAGTTAAGTGCCTTTTTATACTTGTATGATTTATAGGTCAACTGTAAGTAGCTTGATAAACAAACAGTGCAGTGCAAGGTCTGATCACTGCCCTGGAAGCATGAGTTCACCAATAATTAAAGACTAACAAAGTGGCAAGTCGTCAAAAGTCAAATGCATAAAGAAAAAAATGCAAAAAAGTTGCATTTACTCGCAGTGTATTCTCAGAAAATTACCTGCTAATTTAAACAAACCAACGGAATCATATCTACATATTTTTTTTCTATCTTCTTTAACCCTCATTCAGGTGATCCTCCTGCTTTCCATCATTTCAGTCTCATAAAGAAGGTGTGTATGTATGTCACCCACAACCTGCCAAAGCATCTGCATCCTGACTCCAATTAGGAGAATAAACCAGAGGGAGGCATACACACTGTTGGGAGTTCAAAGGTCAGCTGACAGGATGGAAAGAAATAAGGCTGACAGACAGACAGCAAGTACAGTAGATAGAATAGCAGGGAAATTATTCGCTCTACAGTAAAACTGACTGAAATAATAAGCCAAATACTCTCTCACGCTCTTGCTTTCACTCTGCATGTCCCCGTCACCTCTTCAGTCTGTTTCCTCTTCCCTCCTCTCTTCCTTAGTTTTGTTCTATTTATGACTTCCTCTGAAATCTCAGCGTCTCTTGCACACTTATGTGGGCCATAAATCAGCCATTGAAAAGGACAGCGGACAGGAGGAGAGAGAAATGGAAAATCGGAGGGAGGCCTTCAGTGTTGTCTGAGCAACCGTTTAAAGGCCCACCTGAGAGCTTTAAAACTGAAACCTGCTGGAAATATTAGCCAACACAGGCAGACGGGAGAACCAGCAGCATGTAGCATTAGCAAACGCCGTCGTGACAAGCCATCAGTGTCATCTCTGCTTTGTGACACTGCAAAAGTGTGTTATTAATTCTTCTCGTGGGTGACTTAAATGCAATTTATTTCATACTGCATAACAAGAGCCATTTTTTTTCTTATTATTTAATGAAATACTCTCGAGCAGCAGTTTGTTCACTGGTGGCTGCTTTCAGTGTGAGGGAGCTTGGCCAGAGCAGTTCAGCAGATGCAAGGAAGAGACTTGTATAGGACTCTGGGGTGATTAATTTTTGAAGTGTGTTGTAAAGAGCTATGAGATCCATAAACAGGAGAGCATACAACAGGCAATCCCAGGATAGTGAGGGCCACAACACAGCTCACAAAGCACTATGGTCACATAGAACCGCAGCCAAGAATAATTTCCAAAGCTTATTGTTAAAATCAATAGAACCTTTAACATACGAGAACAGTTGTGACATTTATGGGACTGCATTCTGTTTTATCTAATTTTAAAAGGATCCCGTTCTTTCTTTATTCCCCTCGTCAGAGTCCGAGTCTTTAATACATCTTTAAGGGACAAGATTATCTGATCTTGAATTGTCTAATGAAAGCTACAGGTTCAGCCTTGTCTTTCATGTGCAGATCCTTAAAACTTTACACTGACATGTCTCACCAGGGTGTCTTTTAAAACAGAAGGGGTCTCCTTCAAACAATACCCTGCTAATCTCAGGAAGAAACAGAAACCCTTGAAAGAAAGAAATGGGGGTGAGCGGCGTGTGTGTACTGTTGTTTCATTAATATGCCCCTGAGACTACGGTGGCAGTAGCAGAAGAATGAGAGGAGGGTTATCAGCCCTCATCTGTGAGGAAAGCCCCTCGCACCCCCCCGTCTCACTAGACTGTGCGTCCATCAGGCCTCATTACTCTAATGGTAGTGGCAGTGATTAAGGTTTCCTGGCTGCAGACCCCTTTGTTTGTTCACTTGTGTTTCGCCTACATAAAGACAGTCTTCAGGATGCCTGTGGCCCAGCTCCCCCCTCCTTATGTGGTGATGCAGCACCGGCAGAACGCCCCCAGACCTTGAAGTTATCACATGGGGGTTCGTACAGGTTATCACAAGAAAAAGGAGGAGAAAGCCAGGAACTTCTCAGGTCCTGCATGCATACTGATAATATGGTGAGGGTGTTTAGCTGCAACAATGCTCTCCTTGGACTCTTTTTTTTCTTCTTCCAGTCACTTATCATATGCCGGCACACTGTATGTACATGTAAAGAGTCCTAAGATGTGTGCTAGATTTCTCACTGCAGAGCTACAGGCTAATCGAGCACCATCTCTCAGACCAGCCCAACCCCCAGCCTAATTGTCAGACTACCAACAGCAAGGTGGAGTTGGAATAGGTCAAGCTCCACCCATCTGGCCCTACAATGAGCACTAATTATAATTTGCACATACACACAGCTGGTAATTAACAGTGCAATAGTAAGCAATAGACAAATCAAACTCTAGGGAAAAGTTAATATAAAAACATAAAAATTGTGAAAAAGACCTTCAAAAGACAGAATAACGGGTTGGAGAAAAAGCCAGAACTTTCAGTGTCAATAAATTTAACCTGCCTAAATCACCTCAGTAACTTGTGCTGTCTAACCTGCTCTGGATAAGATTATAAAAACTCTTGGTTTAAAGTCAGCTTTTAGTGCTGATATGATCTGAATGATACGTTGATTTTCAGCTTAATGTAATATACTATATATAGTATGCAGTTTCAGTATAAACTGCATGCATTAAGTTGCCAAACTGTAAAAGGTGCTGCAGAATGGCACGAACATGTTTCATACTATCCTCACTTTTGGTACTATGCTTTTCATACAGTGTTCGTATTGTAGCAAAGAGCAGAACAAATGGTTAGGTTATGCCTCTGACTACATCGTTGCAACTGATTTTGCGGACCACTTAAGAAAGAAAGGCACTTGATTCATGATTTATGCTTGCTCCATTTCTGTTGTGAGCTAAATGTTACGAACACAACGGCAAGTTTATCCCCATGTGAACCTTAAATTAATTGCAAGGGATGTTTTCAGGACTGGTCACAGAGTTATACAGACTACTTCCCAAATGGAATCATGTGGAAGAAACACCAAGGTGCGATATCTGAATGCTGTATATACCCACTGGACCTCAGTATATATGAACCTGTCAGTCAGATACAGAATGCCTTAGTGGATTTTTCCAACCCCTGATTATGAGTGATTGGGGTGTTATCAAGCCAGCTAACACGAGGAAAACTTGGAATCCCTCTTTTTTAAGGTGACTTGCTCTTTATTCTTTATTAAACTTTTTATGAAATGTTTTTTCACATTTCCTCTCTCCTTTTTTCTCTCCCTGTAAACTATCGGATAAAACAACAAGAACCTAAAAAGGAGTTTACTTTTAATGGTCTTAAAGCACTATTATCATAAAACACACACCTCCCAGGAGACAAAGCTGCAACAGGAACCAGGTACTGCCTGATCCCTCTCCATCCACTACATAAGGGGAAAGTGTAGACATTCATTGTTCTTTGTACAACATTACTAAAGCAATCCTGTCTCTGGACTCAGTCAAGTGTTCAGTGATGTGAGGCACTCTGCCTGGCCTTCTTCAGTTTCACTCTATTCAGTCCTCTTTTTCCCTGCTTCATTCATAATGGATAGCTCTTTGGGTTGCTGTCACCAAGAGTCTATCAATGACTGAAAATCCATGGATCTCAGAGACATCAGTTGTCACTTACTGACATAAAATCCACTTGTTGTGTTCATGCTGAAGACAAATTAAGGTAAAATTAAAGGATTGCAAAATAGGCAAAATAAGATTATGGAACCATCTGTGGTTCTTTGGGTGCAACTAAAACCAGATAATATTAAAAAAAAAGTTGAAAAGAGGGTGCATTAAAAATCTAATCAAAGTAGGTAAGTAGGGAGAAGAATTACAGACATCAGGTGCAGTCTTGCTCAATCAGAGGCCTAAAATGTATCAGGCTTTTAGAAATGTTCATTGTGCCATGCACCTATAACACCCCAAGAGGACCATCAGCTGCCAGGCGCTAAAACTTGAAAACGATGACCATGCAGAACAATGTCTGTCATGGGAGGCCATCAAAAAAACAACACGTACACAAAAAGCAAGTAAACAAGCACAATACGAACACAACGACCAAGTGTAAACAAAGAGCGGTATCTGTTTGTCCTACATCTGAGCAGTGAGCATCAGAGCTGAGGACCTGTGCACAGCTGTTCATCCTGTGCTGTCAGTGGGCTTCACCAGGCTGGGCCTGTCCCAAAGGCCTGTACTGGGAGGCCTGGATACAGTCTGACATCTGGACTACACAGGAGGGAGGGATCCTTCCCATTCTCAGATTTTTTTATTTATTTAATTTTTTTTACTGCCTCTCTTTCTATCTCAGTCTATCCATCTTTGTCTCTGTTAGTAACTCCCACTCTCTCTCATTTCCCTCTCCTCTATTTTCTGTATCCTTCTACAGAAGGGTCCACAAGTCGCAGTCGCTAGGGAAAGGATGATGAACAGCTCTACAACTGAGCCAGCTGACTCCTTAGCAGCAGAACTGTCCCTATGTTCCCTTCATTCTCCCTCTATGCACTTTCTCCCTTTAAATTTTTCTCATTGTATTGCCTCAGTTCACCTATCTCTTATTCCACCCTGGCAGGGCTACTGAGGGAAGGAGCTGAGGGACAGTCTACATATGCAGCCTCAGAGGAGAGCTGTGCCATGTCACAGCTTTCAGGTCATTAATCAGTATTGGGTGTCATCTCTTTATTCCCACAAAGAAAATTATCATTATATGTACTGAGAAATACACATTTTCTATTGATTTTGTTGCTGTTTTTTGTTTTTTATTAGTTGGAATTAAATAATTTTTTGTATTATTTTATTGCAACGAGTGCAGAACTTCAGACCTGCATGTTACAATGAGAGCTCTTTGTGGAGGCAAACTACTAAATAACAATATTCAGATCTTTGTCCTTTATTGACCTCTTTGTGAAGGTGCACAGTCATAACCTACATCTTGGCTTCACCTTAATGAGCTCAGCATCACTGGCTACACTGACTTTGTTTTCACTCTTATAAGAGACAAGAACTTATGCTTAAGCCTCCATAATGCTTTAAAGAGCTGCCATAACCTTCTGTTATTCTTCTGGTTCTTTGTTCTTGTCTCCTGCTTGATAAGGCATGCCAGCGCCAAGGTCATGGAGACAGGAGAGAGAAGAAGAAGGGGGGGTGGGTATTTCTCTGGTGTAAATGAATAGTTCCCTCTCTCTAGATGAAGAGCAAGAACCTCATCAAAATGTTGTCTCTTCCCTTCACAAAACGAGACTACATTCAAGTCAGATGAATGAGAATTGTCACGCGCAAAATCATAATTACAAGCCCACATATTCCCTCCAGCACCAGGGAATGACTTTATCAGGCACCCACTGGTCTGTTCTTATGTGTTTGCTAGAGAAGGATCCTCTAAGCCCTTCTCTTGTCTACAATCTGCGATTGTTGTATTCCAAGGGGGGTATCAAGGCTGAAAGGACCAAATTTAACAAACCTAATTATCATGCTTTAATTAGTATCAGGGGTAAACCTCGGTGGGACACCTGCAGACTTAATTTATATCCTGACAAGCCAGGAACAAGTGTTAATGTACCGTATTTATGATAATGCCCCAAAGTGTACAGGAGGAGCAGGAGGAAGCTCACCTCAACTCTTCCAGAACAATGTGAGAGGCAGGTAATTACAGGGAAAGGGTCTGAAGTGTTCAGGGATCAGCCCTGTCCCAGTGTTGATGCACAACAATAAAATAACCTCAAATGCTATCTATGCTATTAAGATGGCTTCATACCTTGGCATTAAGCCGTTTTTGTCTTGGAAGATTCCAAAGCTAAAACGATAAAACCATTTAATCTTTTTTCCTTCCATATCCAATAAAGACAAATGAGATAACAAGAAACAAAACGACAAAGATTAAAGAGAAAAATTATAAGGTGGCATCATTCCCTATTCTCTGTTTTTCTGTTAAGCAGGTATATGGGCCCCACATCGCCGAGCTGAGAAATGCTAGCCTGCACAGAAAATTCTGCTACCACAAATAAATGGGACAATCGTTGTCCTATTAGTCAAAAATAGATGTGCCGTTTGTCTGTTGTGCTACCACAAGCAAACCTTTGCAATTGAAAAAATAGGTTAGCAGGGCGGGGAAGAAACCTGGAAAATTGTGCATATTCTGTATAGTGAGTGTTTACATAGTTGAAAACCACTACAAACTTCCGTCCGGCCTTGATGCGCTGAAAAGGAAAAAACAAAAGAAGCGGCGGACATATTTCCACTGATCAATTATGGAGGTCATGTCGCACTGTGTTGAAATGTCCTATACAAAATAACAAAAACATTTGTAAATGGCTTATACGGCATATTATTTATATACATACATATACACATATACACATACATATGTACATACATAC
>VOQK01043739.1:41413-57793 GCA_015052645.1 Benitochromis conjunctus
ATTTACTTTGTGCATGCATGTGTATAGATTTCTTAAACTCTTCTCATTTTCAACACAGTGGTCATTTATACTTGTATCACACTGTACTTCTCGTTCACCTTAGTTGAGTTATATTCACTGTTTTTTGTAATTAGATAAAATATATTTAAAAATTGAAACGTTAATGAACATGCATGTCAGAGAAGTGTAATTTAAAAACACAGCTAATATATTTCACTATCTATCCAACAGTGTTTCAAGTGTAGTGGTTGGTTATCTTCCAAATTGTATTAAATTCACAAATACTATGCAGTCTTCATGTAGCAAATACCATGTTTTAAATCACTGGTGTGTCCTCTTTGCAGGTTTTGGGAACATCTCTCCCCACACCGAAGGCGGGAGAATATTCTGCATTGTCTATGCTTTGTTAGGGATACCGCTGTTTGGCTTCCTTTTGGCCGGTGTAGGAGACCAGCTCGGCACCATATTCGGCAAGGGCATTGACAAAGTGGAGAAGATGTTCGTGGTGAGTGTGGAGTATCAAACACAATCACATTAATCTTTTAAAGCCTGAAACATTAAATAATTCCCAGAAATTTTAAATATTTAGAAAATGGAGCTTTTATTGAACCTTCTCACCAAACAATAATTCAATATTAATTTACATATATGAGTTTGATTTTTTTATCATATTCACTACATCTGACTTTTCTTTTTTGCCATTTATTGCTTAATAATGACCCAATTATACAGCAAAGTTTTTAACTGTTTTTTTAAAAGACTCCACAGAGTCAGCCAAACAGAGCTGGAGAGGTAAACTATTGCAAGCCTTGGTGACACAGACTGAAAGGCTCTGTCTACCATAGTCTTCGCTTTTGTATGAGGGGCAGCTAATAGAGTTTAAGCTTGTGAACGAAGACAGTGAACAGCAGTTTGTTTAAGAAGAAGTTGAGATATACAGTCTGGAGCTTGTCCATTTAGTGCAAGAAAGACATCGACTTCACAGATGATGTTGCAAGCATCATAACGTGTCTCCAGACTTTTTCATGCCTGTCACATATGCTCAGTGTGACAACTGAACCTGCTGTCATTTCTGAAGAGTCATTTCTGATTTCTGGCAGTGCTTTTTTTTTCTCCTGGTATTTTCTCTACTCTGTGTGGGGGTACACAGCAAACCTTCTTGCAATGACTGGACTGCCTGTGCAACATGAATGGGCTGCAGGTTCAGTCTCATCCTACCAGCATTGAAACTAATAACACAACAATAAAACTAGAGAAAAATGAGTCAGGAATAAAGATAGAGCAACCATCTGCGAAATCACTCCTTTTTGGGGGGGTTTGTTCCTGTTGTCTCTTAAGAGCACCCTTGTTGCTTTCATTTGCACCAAGGGAGGTAAAATAGATTCACAATGGTTTGTGCCATCCCTCGAGTTTAACTAACTTGTGCTTTTAAGTGCTAAAACACTTACTAAGATGTCAGGGACAGGGGAACACAGAAGAAGACCTCACACATGAACACTAAGGAGACTAGAGCTGCTAGTAAAATAATATAAATTAACCATTCCTGAAAATAGAGGAACCAAAGACTGACTAACTCTAACCACAAAACTGAAAGATATTACAATAATAAAATCAAGTCAAAATAGACCCAAAATAAGAGAAATCGCAATATTTCAACCCTAAACAGATACGAATCCAAACTGCAAATACAGTCAAAAAATACAAAAACCTAAAGACGCAAACATTTAGTACGCAAATCAATAGGAACGGTAAGGTCATGAATTACCCACTGACCACTAAAACTGAAAAAAAAAAGTAAGAGTGCTCAAACTGAGTAAATCATTTTTTTCAGTGCTCATTAAAAAGTTTGATGCTCATCTAAATGAAAATAAAAAGATCTCTTTGTATTTGTCGTTGCAGGGCAGTCATCTTCAAGCTGATTTGTTAATTTATCGTGTTGTCACCTTCTTCTCACACGTTGCAAAAAAAGCCTGCAGGTCTATTAAGAGAGACAAAGGCGACTCAGCTCGCAGTCATGTCTTCAAAGTTTAAGTAGCTGGTGTGAATAATTTGTTTTGTAGTCTTGAATGACCAGAAATCTGAAAACAGAGATGTACTTTAGAATGATTTCCTCCTCGCGCTGCTCTCAGGGCACCCGAGGGACTGAGTAATGAATATTTTGATTAAGGAAAGAAGACAAAAGTTCATTGTGTAAGTGCCTGTGTGACTATGAAAGCCTGATTGCTCTGTGCAGACTGTGCGAGACTGCAGCATTATCCTCAGTGAATGTCTTTTCTCTTCAGCTGCACCCACGGGACCAATTTATGGAATAATGCCATTACTGCTTACAGCGTCAGCCTAATTCGGCATTTCACTTCAGAGTTTTCTCTTCAACACTCTGCTTTATTATTATTATTAGTCAGTCCCACACTTTGGTCCCACCTTAAACATCTCAACTCCGCACACTTTAATGCTTACCAGATAATAATCCTAATGACTTTAGAAGTTTAACCTGAGAGAGAAACATGTCGCCTTTTATTTTATATGAAATGTTGTCATTCCACAGGTTACCACTGAATTAACATTTTCGACTGAGTAATACTACAGCTTAATTATGACTAAATACTGTTCTTCAGGTAGACTGGAGCAATTAGAAGTAACTAGAGCCAGCCTTGTATACATAGATTAACACAACCTCCACATCAACCATCTACTGAGTTCTTTCAGTGTTCATCTTTTCCTTTGGTGACACTTTTGTTCTTTGGGTGCGATGTCAAGTACAGGAATCTAATCCAGTGTTATACCTTTGGGATCTGAATTCTTAATGTCTGGATTCTCCCTGCCTGCAGAAACACAAACAATTATGTTGAGTATTTGAAAGATGTTCTTTTCTTTCCCGTGTAGCACGGGGAGATCAGTCAGACAAAGATCTGGGTCATATCCACCCTGCTGTTCGTGCTGTTTGGCTGCCTGCTGTTTGTGGCTCTCCCAGCAGCCATCTTTAAACATATCGAAGGCTGGTCTGCGCTGGAGTCCCTGTACTTTGTTGTCATCACCTTGACTACTATTGGTTTTGGGGACTTTGTGGCAGGTAAAAACACAACCAGTGATTTAATGCTAAGACACGGTTCTCTGAATCATGTTGATCTGTCTCGTTAATCTGTGTGTGTCCATGTGTATAGGTGGATCAGATATTGAGTACATGGACTACTATAAACCAGTCGTGTGGTTCTGGATTCTGGTTGGGCTGGCCTACTTTGCTGCTATCCTCAGTATGATTGGAGACTGGCTGAAAGTCATCTCCAAGAGGACAAAAGAAGAGGTACGAGACCCTCGGTTTCTATTTTCTGCTTCATTTACTGGCTTCGTATATCTTTTTGCAGCTTGTTTTTGTTCCTTTTATCAGCTTTATGTGTACCTGTCACCATGTGCCTCTTTCTATACAATGACACTCATTATTCCAGCTTCATTGCCATATCCCCACTTCAACTTTTGCCCTCTGTTTAACGTAATTTCAGTGATACGACTGTTTTCTAATCCAATCGACTCTTCCATCAAAACACAAGCACTGGATCTTATTGTGACCATCCCCAGATGGAAATAGAGATCATTTAGACAATGTGTGATGATGAAGCTTAATATCGAATGAGCTTAATACTAAATATAAGACAGATTATGAAAATAAATCTAGCCTTGTTTCCAAAAAGGAACTTCTGGAGGTTTTCAGCCCTTTATTAAAAACTTTTCAGGGTCTCCTTCTGAATGATAGAGCTGTCTACTTTGTGCTACCTGGATTTTGCTGGTGAGCACGAATAAAGAATTTTTCATACATTTTCACCAGTTATTATCAAAAACATCCGCTGGAGTCTCATGGGACTAAAGCCACATTTTTGTCAAGAGCACAGTGACATAAACACATCTCACAGTCCTGCTGTGATATGCCATCTCACTGGCCTGTAGATGCAGGCATGTTATTATCATAAGTCACTGCAGATGCAGTTAGAAGTACAGACATTATCACTATTTTCAAGAGATTTTATATTTGGCCAGATGGGGTAGCAGAATGGCGCTGTGGATCTTATTATCCATAAATTGTATGGCCGACTGCACACACACGCACACAGATGCTGAGACAAAGACTGAAGGCAAGACTACTGTTATACACAGCTGGTACAAATAAGGAATTTGTGTTGACAAATCAAGAGGGAGAATTAAAAGCGAGGCTACAGAGATGACTAACTATCAAAGTAAAACAGGAAATAACCAAAAAGATAACCAGTAAGAGACAAAAAACTAAGACTAACATGATACAGAGAAACTCTTGGGAGGCATCAATAACACAGTCAAGGCACAAACCCAATCACAATATTATAACACTCACCAACAGGACTGAACATAAATTAAAACTTGGTGTTACCAGAACTAAGGTTCACAGTACTAGAATAACAAGCAAGAATCTGAAAATACAACAAAGACGAATGTCTGTGCTTTAAACATCAGAATGACCAGAAAACAACAAATATGCCCTCACACTTGTAATAAATAGAGAATATACACACAGAAAGAAAGTGAGCTCTACTTTGCAGTCTAAAAGAGCTATCAAAGGATCAGAACAGCGACTCTGTAGTAAATATACATGATGATCAGTCCTGTTTATATCAGCAACACAAAATACATGCATGAATATATATTAGATACACCTGAGGATGAGCTGGTGATGGTGAAGTACGGTATTTTAAATGGGTGTGCAAATACTACTTTCATTGCTATTGAATGAAAACAAAAAAACAGTAAAACCTCGGAAAGTCATTTTGTTGCCAGGGATCATTTGTCTCCTGTCATCTTAATGTCTTTGTGTCACTGCAGGTTGGAGAGATCCGGGCGCATGCTGCAGAGTGGACGGCAAATGTCTCTGCAGAGTTTAAAGAAACCCGCCGTCGTGTTAGCGTTGAGATCCACGACAAGTTCCAGCGTGCTGCGTCAATCAAACGCAAGCTGTCTTCAGAGCTGGGATTTAGCCCGGCTCCCGAGCTCACCCTGCCCAAGCGGGCTGTTTCTGTCAATTTCAACAATGAACGGGAGAAAAACGAGAAGGAGGCCGGAGTGCATGGATTGACACCTTCAGCCTTAAATGGCACTTTGGTCATGAACGGATCAGACCTGGAGAGAGGCGAGATCTCAATTATTGAACACCTCAAGTAGCAGAAGGACTGTCGGCACCTTTCAAGATCCTTCCAAGGTCTTTCTGTTTGTCATATCTGGTGGTACAAGGCATTGCTTGAGAATTCAGAAATCAAAATATTGAAAGTGGCCCCAGCAGAAGACATCTTCACCCATCGACAGGGACGTGAAAGAGGAGTCAAAGCCTTGCTTGATAACACCTGCACACATATCCCACTTTACCATCCTCAACCCCAACAATGAAAGAGCGTGAACAACATATAGGAATGTAGTTTTTGGTGTTTGTCAGCTAAGTCTTACAGAAGTTACATTTAATGACATACTGAAAAGCTGGGAAGTTGGCGTCTGTCTGTCTTCATAAGTGAAACAACTAAACACATTTGTTTTTGCTTTGTTTTTTTTCACTATTGCTCAGTCAGTCTACAGGCAGGCGTTAATGAGAGACAGAGGAGTATAATATCCAGCAAAGGTCCCTGGCTCGTAATAAACCCAGGACGTAGTTAGTCACTGCGCTGCTGTTATGATAATGACAATCACAGCCTGCTGTTAACTAAGACCATAAACACCATTTAAGAGACGCATATTTAAAAAACAGTCTGGTGAGGAGGATGTCTGTGGATTGTAGTAGGGGTCTTCTATATTTAGAAGTAAACCCCTATCGAAGCATGTTTGTATAATTTTCTACTTTAAAGACTGTTGTTATATTTGCAGTTTTAATTCTGCAAAAAAAAAACTTACTTAAAAGCATGTACAGCGTATTTTTTAATCTGAGGCTTTAGCTATTGTTACGTCTGTTTAAAGAGCAGCTCAGACAGGCGTGACGGTGACTACGATCATTCGACTGTTACAGTGGAGTCATTACACTTTCGCAAGCCACTGTAATACCAAAAAGCAGTACTGTTACTTGATCAGTGTTATTAATTCCACATGATGTTGTTAAATGTATTATTTTGCAAGTTCAGTTCATTCAGTTTAATAATTACCAACAAGCCATTACTTTTTCCATGATTTTTAATTGCAGTTTTAAAAACTCTTAATAGCCAGTTATTTGTAGTTCGGTCTCGACTTTTACTTCTAATCTTTATGTGATGTTTTGAGGGGTGCATGCTTTGCACTTACGAAGCTCGTCTCATTTTTAAGGAAAGGGCATAACAATAATGCAGTGATTCTACAGTAGATGTATTTTTTTAAAACAAGTGGCTGTATGAAGATTTGTCAGACCACTGCAGTGCCTCAAACTCTTCACTTTGCCTACAAGACCAAGCACAACACAAAGTGAAGTGGACTACAGATTTTGCACCAGTTCAGTGAGTTGCATGGTGATATGCTAAAGACTGGATGTTTTATCTCCAGCAGTAAGCCATTCCAATGTGGTAAACTCCATTTAAGGAACATTGTTATGTATGGAGTACAGAGCTAAGTCGGTTATTCACCATCATCCTCATCCAGTCTGTGTCTTCTGTATCAGTAGAATTTGTATCTGTGTTTGGATGTGGAAAATATTTGTATGTTATGGTGTACTGTACCAGTTACTTGTTAATGATGCAATGCCCACGTAGTTGTAACCATAAATATATACGCATAGAGTAAGGTCCAAAAGTATTTGGAGGCAGTTTTGTTATTCTGTCTCTGTACATCACCTCTGGATTTTAAATTCAACACTCAAGATGTGACTGAAGTGCAGACTTTAAGTCTTTATAACTTAAGAGGTTTACGAAACTTTAAACTCTTTAGGAACTACAGCCATTTTTCTACACAGTCCTTTTTAATACTTGGATGAAAATTTTTGCAGTCACTGAGTGCCTAAAGTGTAGAACTCATGAACGTCATCAAACACTGCGTTTTGTTTCCTGGAGATGTTCTGCTGTGCCTTTACTGCAACTACCTTCAGTTGCTGATTGTTTGTGGGTCTTTTGTGCATTCCGTTTTGCTTTTAATTATTAAAAGCTAAAAGTATCTGCTGCTGGGTTGAGATCAGAGCAGTTGCATTGTCAATAAACACTAGTGATCAGGTGCCCATTCCATAACATCGCCTCCCCCGTGTCTGACAGATGATGTCCTACACTTCAGACCATGAGCCATTTCTCTCTTTCTCCATACTTTTATCTTCCTTCCTCTTCTCTTTTGGTTAGTTAATCTATTAATTTAAGTCCATTTTTGGGGGGAGGGTAGAGTCAAATGTGGCTTTCCTATTATTGCAATCAGTGATTTGCACCTTAATCATCTCTTGACTGTACACTTCAAGTGAAAATAATATCTCCTTGAAAGTTGTTTTTCTTAATCAGAGAAATAATTCTGTCATCATACATGTTAGTTGTGTTTTTGGTGTTGCTGAGATGGCCAGTGCATGCCTTCAGTGGTAAAGTTTTCGCGATCTCTCTGAGAGGTAAATTTTGGTTTTTAAGCCTCACAATGGCCTCCTAAACAAATGAACAGCAAGCAACACATGGAGTCAAATCCAAATCTTTTATTTGCTGAAGATGTAATGAAATAATGAAGAAAAATGCCTCACCTGGCCATGAAATTACCTGTCAGTAGGTTATCCCATTACTTTTGAGCCTCTGAAAATCTTCTAAAATCTTTTGAAATTCCTAAACAGTTAATGCATTTGTTAAACCCTTTGAATTAAAGCTGACAGTCAATCAGATATTGGTTATTTGATTTAAAATCTGCTGTGGTGGTGTACCAACAAATACAAATGGACCTAGCCGTATGCAACACAGTTCTCCCAAATACTGGAGATTCTTTTATTTCAATCAGGTCTGCTACATCCTCAGAAGGCAATGTATTGTATTTTATTCTCAAACAACATACATTTTTTTTTCTGATAACGTATTGGGGTGACAATCCAAAGTTAACATAATTCACAGTGAATGCCTTATTTATACTGGATGTGTCAAAACCTTTCTTGCAGGGAACTGTTAGACTGCAGAAAGTTTTAATCATCTTTATTTGTGTGCAAGGCACACATTGTGTTTGCAATTTTAAAGATATAATTTAACGTGGATATGTATGAGCTCTTAAATAGGAAAGTGGAAATTATTTTTCAGGCATGAAATATCAAACGATTTGTGTTTACACTGTAGAGATGTAATGGAAGTTAATTTGCCTTGTTGAGGACAAGATGACGGTTTTGGTGTTTGGGCTTCACAGATGTGAATGTGCACAGTGCTTTTTCCGTGTGTGTACACCTGCCATTGAAAATGCACTTTTATGCAG
This sequence comes from Benitochromis conjunctus, assembly GCA_015052645.1. Classification (NCBI taxonomy): domain Eukaryota; kingdom Metazoa; phylum Chordata; class Actinopteri; order Cichliformes; family Cichlidae; genus Benitochromis; species Benitochromis conjunctus. Next base: position 49,793 of record VOQK01043739.1, read on the forward strand.
CTGCCTTTGAACGTAACACTGTGCTGCAGGCTTGAGAGCAAACCTATCCATCCGGTCTGAAAGGTGGTGAGTGTTATTGTAAAGTGGCATTAGTGACAACTGCGTGGTTTAACTCACAAACTTCTCACTCACAAATAATCCAAGGAAGTTGTAACATGTAAGAGGAGCATGAAAAAAACATACAGATAAACTGGGTTAAATTAATAATCATATAAATAAGAAAAAAAATTAAGTGAGTTTGAATTGAGCTAATAATTGTGACGAGAAAAAAGGAGATAATAAGTGAGTCCGTAACCCAGCCTGCAGTTTCTGTATTACCAAAGATAAACTGTGACTGTTAGATAAAAATGTAATACCAGAATATATTAGATTATATCTGCTACAATAATCCAGCAAAATACCAATTATTAGATTTTTTTGCAGTCCTACAAATCTTGTATTAATAAATAATATGGACTGTCTTTAAACATTATATAAGGACTTATATAAGTCCTTATATACACCCACTGGACATGCAAGTGGAACAGATTAAGAAAATGTTTTGACTTTTCTATAGAAGTGTTTTTCTTTCTGTACTAACCTAAAGTCTGTGTGGTTAGGTACTAACAGTGAATGGAAGTAGTAATCTGATGTTGCCTCATCTGTTTGCTTTGTCTTTTTTTTATTTGTGTTAAAATTAAACTAACCTTTACATTGTTTTTATTCTGTGAGATATGTTTATCGTTTTATGATGATGACTGTATTTTTCTAAACTCTGGTGAAATCATTCTAAACTGATGAGTCTAATAAGATAATGTCTGTAGAGCTAATCTCGAATGTAACAAAGATTTTTGTAAGACATTTGAAGTGAAAATATAAAAACGTTCGACTATTAATTTGTCTGATGCATGTAATTCCATTATATAAATATATAATATATAAAGATCCTCTGGGACATCAGAAACTTGGCCAAACCCCAGAAAAAAGAGGAGCAACAACAGGCACCTGTATGGCATTGACCACCGGCAGACAGAAGAAACGATAGCTGATATCAAGAAATCCTACCAGTGGCTGGCCAAAGATCACAGAGGCACTAATCATGGCAGCACAGGAACAAGCTCTAAGCACAAAATTGATAGAGGTTGTGGTCTACCAAGGCCCCAGGTACAAAAACACCCCTGAGACATCATCTTGCTAGCATCTTACACCCTGACAGCAAAATGGGATATGGCCTCAAAGGTGGTTGAGAATGACAAAGGAACAATCCTGTGGGACTTCCAGATACAGACAGACAAACTGGTGATGGCTAACCAGCTGGACATAGTAGTGGTGGATAAGCAGAGGAAGAAGCGATAGAAATATACCAAGTGATAGCAACATCAAGAAAAAGAAACGTGAGAAGCTCGAGAAGATGTGGAGTGTGAAGGAAACTGTGGTCTGTGGTAAACGGAGCAGTCAGGGCAGTGACCCCTAAACTGGATGAGTGGCTCCAGCAGATCCCAGGAACGACATCCGAGAAGAGCCCAGGAACAGCAAACTAAATGCTACTAAATGTTAGGAAATTACATTATGAAGTGTTCCTAAAGTAACATCCATTTGTATGAGCCTGAAACACATCATTTCATTTGCCTGTCTGGTTTGCCCTTGCTGAATCTGACCCCATCCAGCAACACTGAGTTTGTTACACCAGTAAACACTCTCCACAGTCAGGTCACAGTGTGCCGACACGCCTCTGCTTCACTATAGCAGTGAGTAAGTGGTTAAACAGCTAACAGGTAAACTGAGGATTTGTGAACATTTACATATTTAACGAGTGTTAAATGTTGGTAGCTGTTGTTGTTTGAATGCTTTAAAAACTAATAGCTGTTGATCCACTGAGTAATTAGGAGTGTCTAAACAAAGAGTTGTCTGATAAGTAGGACTGGCCGGTGGCAACAGTTCTTGTACTGCGTGAGGTGAAGTTATGAAAGCAGGAATTAAAAACCTGAATCAACACCACAGTCAGACAGCACACTGGCTCATTTCACAAGATTTTCTCTCCTGTAAAAGCCCATCTTGGATTCTTACCCAGAAAGATTCTGTAGAGAACAACCAGTTCCAGACACAAATAGAGATACTGTACACACATAACATGTCTTTTTAACACTCAGGTTGAATCTAACAATATATAGTCTAAGTGAGCTTTAAAGAAAATAATCCATCCAGCTGTTTTCACCGGATTCAACACTTGTTGCTGAGCCAAGCTGACAAGATGAAGGTGGCAATTCATATTTTGCTTACACAAAGAAAAACTGTCAATGGAGGACAATTTCTGCTTTGGCATATGCTGGACTAGGTGACACTTGCTGAATGACTCACCTGTGTTGGACTCACCTGGAGTTTGGTAGCTTTGGTGTCCATTATGATGACCGCCCCCCCGAGACAATTCAGGCTATTTAAAGTAAACTGTCAGTGCTGCCACATGAACAAATTAATATTGAATGCTTACAGTTGTGGTTGGATTTTAATTTCTTTGAACTGTGAAGAGTTTGGGTTTGGCTATCAATACATGTCTTTTGCAAAGCAACCTGTGCACTGTGCATACATTAAACCTGTCAAATAGACAGGTGCACTTTAATTGTACCTGCAAGCTAACTATTGAAGAAAGGCATGAAAAAGGAAGGTTGATGCTATAGGCAGGTGTAACCAGGTCATAAATGGCATATTATTATAATTACACAAAATGTGTTCTAAACCCCAAACTGTTCCTGGTATACCTGACGTTTAGGACCTCCAAGCCTGTAGTTATCTTCATTATCAGTTAGAGCCCCTCCTCATCCTTTTCTTCTTCTTTGGTACAACCCTAAATTTGGGGTACCCCTTAGGCCTCTCCAATTTTCTGCAATTCTGACAAAAGGTCAGTGCCATTTCTTTTCCAACACTAATTATATCTTTAATCACCCTGATGTTTCTTATTGTGTGTTTTAGTTCATTATTGTCATCATTACGCCTGTCTTTACTAGATGTCTGTGTATAGGCACTGCTAATGCTAGCATGAACAGATACGTTTTTCCAGCTTGGAAGTTGTAGTGGGTTGAGCTAACTCTCGTCCCAACAGTTTATTTGTGGTTATAGGAGCTGGAGCGGGCAAGTTGTTTACTTGGAGATTTTTCTTTTTACCTTTCATTGTCAGACACAACACAGGAACACACCAGAAACTTTAAGAAACATGTGCAAGGACAATATTAAGGATTACTTTTTTTTCTTTGACTAAGGGGCTGAATTTCTATCTAACCCCTTATGGGGACTATATGTAACTGTATTATTCAGGATGTTTTTATTTTTAGATTAAATTACAGCATGTCATTAAACTAAACATGTCTAGCTTCATTTCCCAGTGTGGTCCTTAGTGAAATTGAGTTTGACACCCCCACAGTAGTTGTGTGGACATCATCAGGTAAAGGTAATTTAGATCTGAAAACAGCTGCAGGCTGCAAAGTACATTAAGCCTATGCATTCAAGTTTGTTTTTTTTCCCATACACACAACTTAAAGCTGATGCTCAGTGACTCACCCCTTCTCTACCCTTCACTATGGGCTTTTGGGCGATTGAACACTGGGAAAGATCACATCCTGCTTAAAAAGGGGGTAGCTTTATAGGTCAACTTACTCTGATTACATGCAAAAACACACAAAACAAAACTGTTTATGCTAAGAAGGAATAATCTGCATTAATCAGCACATTGCATTTGGAAAGACACTGTGCTGGTCAGTTTCCTATACAATATGTCTCTGCAGCTAACACCCTCAGCAAATAAAACCAGAGACCAAATGCTTCAGAAATCAAAGAACTCGAACTACCCGTCCTGCACTATGTAGAAACAAAGAAACCACGTATTAACCCTTCCTGTATTTTGCCACATAAAAAAAAAATGCATATTATAAATTTAATTTGTCCCCATCTGTTTAAAAGTAGTTAATCTACAATATGATGCATGCGTTACATTTGAGAGTAAAAGTGAAATTCTCAAGAAATCAACAAAACCTTAGATCATTGTTAAATACAACACATATCTCTACAAAGCATGTATGTCTATACGTGAGGTCCAGTGTAATTATTGTACTAATTCTTTCTTTGAAGGTGCTTCAAAACATTAGATCTACAGAAGTCAGATGAACCGGAGCATCCACTGGCTTTTATGTTAATTCTGTTCTAATGGTTTCCATTTTTAGCTCTCCTCATGCACAGGCAATTCTTTGCTTAGAAAGGTGCTGTAAAAAAAAAAAGGACCCACTGATGGTGGCTGTTAAAAATAGCTCACACACACTGTGTCTAGGTGAACCTATTATCCTCATCCAAGAGGAGTGCAGAGAGACGCCTCAGTGAAAGCCAACACGTTCAAATTTTATTTCTAAGAAAAACCTTCACATCTGTGGTCAAACCATTTATTAGTTCAACTTCATTTTTATTTCTTTGCTTTCCTCTTTAATTTCTCTTTTCATTTCCTCCATTACTGTCTTCAGAAGACTCAGATAGGTTGGTAAGTCACCCCTCACAGCAGTCAGCATAAACCAAACCAGTGCCTTCTTTTTCCACCACTTCACCAGGACATATGCTTCATTTAGCTCACTACTGATGCCAGTGGTTGAAGTGCTTTTAAGCAGACATCACATGTAAGCTAAACAAAACCAGAAAAACTAGTAGCATCCAGATTTTAAGGGCATCGAAGATTACAGTATTGGCTTAACGTGTTTCATTTGGGACATTTAAAGTGGAACTGCTTCAATTTTATGAAAGAAAAATGATCTATACCCATCAGCCATAAAATGTTCATAATGTATTAATAAGCCTGTGAGTGAGAAACTTTCTGGTGCTTTTTTTAATCCTTTTGAAACTTACCTTAAACCTTAAACATAAAGTTTGTTTAACTGAGGTTGTGGAGTTTAAAGTTGGAGGGTGTTCACTGGCTTGGAGAGGAAGTGAGCATTGTACTGGAATAGATTATGTGAAGTGTTTGATTCCTGGCTAAATGGCATAATAAAATGCACGAATGGCTGGCTGCATGAAATGTTATCGTGTGAAAGTACACGCTCTTTCAGGTTTTACATATCAGGATATAATTTTTTAAAATCATCTTTACAGAATACATTTCTTTATCCACAGCTCTCTTAAGGGTCCCACCAAAGTCTGGATATTCATTGAACCATTGCAACACAAAGTGGTTTACAAATACACAGGGAGCGAAAAGAAATTAGTATTTTCACTCTTGTGCACTGTTTCCTGCACAATAAAAGTCTGTCTATCTAAAGAAGAAACACTCAGTGCATTATTGGAAATCCCCAGCACTCCAATCCTATTGATGTGTAACAAAGGGATAGTTCAGGATCACCTGATCCAGCCCTAACTATAAGAATATTAGAAGTCATCCAGATCTTTATGTATATAAAACATGGTTACATTAACAAGCTGATTTTTATCATTGTCTCATTGTCTGATTTCATGGGTAAATAAAACTGGGTATCTGGGTAGCATAGCAATGAAAATGTATGGAATGTGTTCTAATAATGCCGCTAAAGGGAAGCATGTATAAAGTAAAAATTATTGGTCCCAGTAAGGAACCCTGTGGAACTAACTTTTGTATCTGAAGAAGACCCCACATTAGTATGCACAAAGTTAAATGTATCAGATATGATTTAAACCACTGCAGCGTAGTACCTTTAATACCAAGAATATCTTCGTATCTCTGTAGTATAATAAACTTAGTGCAAAAAGCAAAGAAATTTGTTTGGTTGACAATTTCTTTGTTGTAACAATGCTACTTAAAATAAATCCTTTTCCTCTTAAATGGTCCCACATTTATAAGGAAAATTCATGTGTGTTGGGTCCATGTAAAACTTGCCAAATCTCTGCTAATGCTAAACAGCTTATTCTGCAACTGAATCTTATTCTGGGTTTTTGGTACCCCAGGTGTCAATCAGGTGCCTGCTGGAATGTTCAGCAATGAGTCCAGATTCTGCCTAGGTCAGTTGGATCATGGGTCAAAGTGTGAAGAAGACGTGGAGAATGCTATGCTGATTGGTCCACTGATAGGGTAACGGCTATGATGCACTCTAAATCCTGACTGAAACTCTTCAAATAAGCCATTCGTTTGCAAGTAATCAGTTAACGGTTTTCTATAATTAGCCAAGGCAGCTAATTAATAATTGCTTTGCTTTATGCTTCACTGGGTTGTATTTCAGCACTTTAGACACAAAATTTAGTTTTAAATTACTGACTGTTAAACTCTTCTTCTCTGTCCTGTTCATACACACCAGGCGACACTTCCTGCCACTGATTCTTCTCTGCCCCTGAGAGCTGCTGCTTACACAGTGTTGCCGGGTAAAGAATGGGACAAATCATGCATACAGCTGAGGGATCGACAGTCAGTCAGTCTGTCAGTTTTACAGACAGACACACACACACATGCATAAACAAACACACACTCTCCAGTCCGAGTGCCAGTGATAACATAGCTCAGCGGACCCATCTACTCACTTCCCGTGTCCTGGGCCAGAGTTGGTTCTGGCACTGCAGCTTCCGCTAACAGCTCCAGCCAGAGACATCAGAGCAGGACTGTATCCGCATTGAGATGTGTGACTGTGTCGTCTGCTCTCAGTTCCCATAACCCAGCATGCCCTACTGTTCCCTCGCCCGCTGCCAGGCAGACTGGCGCAGGAGTGAATGAACTAACCAGGTGAATGAAGGAGTTCCCAAATGCCACGGGGCAAGTCCAGGTGTGCTCTTGAATTTTCCATACACACGTGTTATTATTATAATATGCAACTGTACAGAGAACTATGAACAAAGTAATTTTCTGAATATGTACTTTGTACAGTCGTTCCCCTTAAAAACTTCCATCAAAGGAAACCCAGGGTGCTGAATGATGGGGAGTATAACTAACAGTGGCTGTGGATGACCTGCTCAGGAGGTAGAGCAGGTCATCTACTGATGGGAAGGTTGGTGGTTCGATGCCATATATCCTTGGGCAAGATACTAACCCCAAGTTGCTCTGTGTGCATGTTAGATAGACAGAGCAAAGAAAAAAGTGCTTGTATGAACGAAGCGAGCTGTGTAAAGCGCTTTGAGTAGAAAAGCGCTATATAAGAACCAGTCCATTTAACTCCAGTCCATTTTCTTTAAATTTGTTTTGCCTCATTTACAGCCTAATATTTTTTTTCCTTTTTGAAAATTATTATAATTTGTATTTATTTGTGCACACACATGACTTTTTATTTGCTTGTGTGTGTTGGATTTCCCGTTTTTATTTACCTGCTTACAAAAAATAAATAAATACATTTGTCAATTTATGACAGTCTCATTGAACTCTTTAGATATGACTACAAATAGGATAGAAACTGGTTGCATCTATTCTAATCAGTTCTTTTCTGTTTCGATTGCAGGTTTGGTTTCAGAACAGGAGAGCCAAATGTCGAAAACAAGAAAACCAGATGCACAAAGGTGAATACAGTTTGCTCCTTTTATTTTTGCCTCTTAAAAGTATTATCACTGAATATATTACTGATTACATTTTGACACAGTTTCGCCATTTTTATGACTGCATGTGAAACAAACGTTGTGACCTCCTCATCTCACATAACAACAACTGTCTGGCTGTCTGACAGACATCTTTCCCTTCTCTCCAGGTGTTATTCTGGGCAGCGGCAGTCCCCTTGACGCATGCAGAGTAGCACCCTATGTCAATATGGGCGCCCTCCGAATGCCCTTCCAACAGGTAGGCCATGTTTTCATATTTGCGGTAATTGACAAAGCTGGAAAAATCTAAAAATAATCCAGAAACTAAAATAAGCATAAATGTAAAAAAGGAAAAAGAAAAAAAAAATCCAGTGGTGACAAGTCATGTGTCATCTCTAAAAAATCCGTCAAATAAATGTAAAAGTTGAGACTGGGCTGTTTACGCTTGGATATGTGGTGGAATTGGTGTCAGAGTGGGCCTTCTATATTTGTACTTCCACATGCATGCATATAAGCCATGTGCAGCTATTA
>VOQK01043740.1:27389-37501 GCA_015052645.1 Benitochromis conjunctus
TTCTTTCGTTACGATTCAAACACACATCAGGCAAGCAACCCGGCAAGCAAGTAGTATATTTGGGACTAGAACCCCCCCAGGGGAGGCACTTGCTTGTTCGCGGAGGTGTGTTTGTTATTTTTGGGCGTACTGCGACCCCGTGTGACGTCAGGGCCACCTGCTCTGTAAACAAAAAAAAAAGTATTTTTAAAAGTTTGCTCTCACCCCTTTTTTTCCCCTCCTCGCTAACGTTTTACCGGCTACTATTAAGTATTTTAGCGGGGTGAGCTGCTGCCCGTGTAAGGAAGCGTTCACCATAGTTAGACATTATTGTTGGGGATTGAACCGGTAACCTTCCACTAATGGGACGATCCCGCCGACCAAAAAGCAACCTTTCTTGTTTTCGAAAAACTTGACTTTACATGCTAAAACTCGCAAAGAAGTAGTGCGAAACCATCCGCCATAAAAATGAATAAAACAATCAATATATGCCTTTAATGTTCCTGCAATATTTCATCAAGAGCATCTGCTTTTATGTAGCAGCTTCCTCCGGCATACATCAAACGTGACTGTTTCCCTTTTGAATCTTTTTAAGGAATGGGTCATTTTGTGTGTTTTCTCTTCTCACATTTTGCGTAATTAACCGACTTTTATAAAACTGCATGTCAAGAATTAAAAAAATAATAATAATAATGCAAATGAAAGCATCGATGGAAATAAAAAATACCTTAAAATCTCCAGCAGCTTTCGAGCCAGACTTTAAAACTGCACCTTCTCTCATCAGCAGTGGCATTTTTAAAGCTGGGGTTTTTACGTGCACATCATTAAATTGTAGGTTTGCAGACAGAAATATTCGCGGTCGTCTACAAGTGTTTACACTGAGAGGATGATTGGAAACCAGTGCATGAAATACATAATATCCTAAACGCCATCATGATCATCATCATTATCAGTGTTATTAAAATTGTGCTTTAGTGTAAACACGTTTAAGGTTAAACTCTGTATAAAGAAAATCACTGTTGAATAAATACTTTATTACAATAAAAAAGAAGAAGATATGACAACATGTACAGATTCTTGACTGTGGGATTTTTTTTATTACTTATTCTGTCATACCTTTACAACGTAATTTACTGTATTTATTCATCTAATAGTAGATCCGAAGCCAGTCAAACACTGAGCACAACCCTGAGCAGTAGTTAAAATGATTTGCTTTCTTCTGTCTCGTCTTTCCTCTCCTTTCTTTCTCCCCCCTCCTTTTTTTTTTCTTCAAACGCTACGATGTTCATGGCTAAGAAATGAATATTCAGAATAATATCAAGTAGAAAAGGAAAAGAGTAGGAGCTAAGTGTTTTGCGTAAGAAAGGAGATGAGTGCATTTAAAGATTATATATCTGGTTTTATTTATGTTACAAATAATTGAGAGAAATACAGTTCTATACATGGATGTGCACAAGTTGCTGTGTAGTGTGCCCATGTGAATTCCAAATACCAAAAAAGATGTATTGTTATTACCATTATTATTGTTATTACTGACTAAATAAATACGCAAATATCAAAAAGAAAAAAAATACATTATCTTTTAGTTATTATTATTCTTATCAGCATTATCCTAAAAGCTGTTTCCTGTGTGTGTATGCACGGAATACCCCTATTATATTCTAAAATTTACTGTAAGAAATACAATAATAGACACTTATCTGTCTGACGTAATATAAACTTGGATTGTTCCAGTAATTGTGTGGCATACGCACACGATCTTTTTTTTTTTTTTTAACGTTTTGTGCTTTTGTTTGTGTTTGTGTTAAAAATCTTTATCGCAACTAAATATTCCGTCAAATATGAATTAAAGGAAGCAGCATCTGGAAAATGATGAGGACATGAAGGGAAAAGCAGCCTCGTGGAATTGTGATGGTGGTATGCTGCCACCTACTGGTCATTCTTTAAAACAAAACTTTCTGATCGAGGTAACTGGCACAGTGAATTCATAGTAAACACACGAGAAATATTAATATGACCTTTTTCTTCTCTAATAACCTTGTTTGTGGACAAGGCTAATTCTACGCCTGGAACTAATTATCACACTAAGGGAGACTAAAGTGGAAATGCAAATGAATTTGAACTTGTGCTGACATGAATTTTACTGTGATCACATAGTGCCATCTACTGATAAAACTTAGTCACACAATTCGTCTTGCATTTTGACATTTTTTTAAGATTGCCCCTACTGACTGTATGCATTTAGTGTTATGTATTTTATATGATTGCACTTAGCTGTAGCAAATTGACACTTTTTCACGTGCAAATGATGCAACTTAATCACTAAAACTGCAGTTGAAAAGTCCAAGGAGAGCATTTTTGGCTTCAGTATGAAGAACAAAGGGTCCTTTTAGGGGAAGGAAAACCCACTCACATACTTGTAAAAGATTATACAACAAGCACCAAAGTCTATTTACAAGATATACAAGATTTGGGGGTATACTTAGCCAGCATATCAAGGATTAGTTGAATTAAACTTCCTATCTGAGATCATTTTGTGCAAAATCATGCCAGCACGCACACAGCCAAAGAAAGAGTCCAATCTCATAATAATGTTTTGTTTTGTTGTCCAAGATGCAGTGAACCTAAAAGATGAAGTCTGCCTCTAACGTTGATGATACAAGAGGGTCTGTGGCCTTCCAAGAACAGCAACAGAACTAATACTAATTTGATACATTATTGATGACAGTGTGGACATGCTTTCATTTCCTCTGTCCACGTGGAGGTCAGTAGTCAGCAGCAGCTCCCCCGCAGTGGGTAGGATGATACTTTTCTTTCTAGGGGACGCTTCAGCAGGGGAGACGCTTGGTAACACAAGGAACTGAAGTGTGGCAATTCAATTTCAGTTTCAGACCAACTTAGTGTAGCATCCTACGGTACTTCGGTTGATCGGTGTCAGTAAATACTTTGAAGCGGCACCACTAATAGTTACTTTGTCTGGAAAATGCATTTGACATTTTATTGCTTTTAACACTGGTGAGATTCCAAAGAAAAAAGTAAAGCATCTCACAGCTGCTTTCATATGTGCGCCGTATGCCAACCATCTGTCCTCAGGTTGAAAATCACTCTCCATTTGCGCTGTTTCAAAAGATAACTTTTCATCAAGCTAGAGTCTGTTCAGCTTTAGATTTATACCCAAAGGACTGATCACCATTAAGTAAAACTGGACAACTGTGTTTACAGTGTAGCCAAGAATGCAGAGATACTGTATGAGGTGTGGATTGTCAGTAAGCAGGTAGAAATTTTGCTATGTGACCCTTTTAAGACTTTGTTGCCACAAAGCAAGTAAATGTAAAATAAAATAAAAAAAACCTTCAAAGTAGCTTCAAATATGTCCTTTTTCTGCACTAGTTTTCCTTTGTAGAGCTCTATAAACTCTTTACTTTCATGTAGTTGTGATGTTACTAACAAACACATGAGAGCGTAACAAGGCAGCCATGGTCTAGTTATATGTGTCCTATTAATAGGCCTGGCTCAGGCTCACAAGCTTCGCTGTAACCGAACTCCATCTGTCAAGTCACGTCCTCTCCCTGCTCTCCCCTCTACGCTATCGCTGCAGCCGGGCAAGGGTCACTCTGGTCTGTGCCACCCTCCTAGCAGACAGACGGCAGGACAGGCAGGCAGCTGCGTCTCAAGACCATCGCGTATTATGGAGACTCTGTGCGTTCAACCCTCGCAACGGGACGGGCTAATGATGGAGGAGGAACAAGGGAAAAGTGGCAAACAGGACGAGGGGGAAATGAAGGCCTCTTCTCCCATGGGCTCCACCACAGATGAGGAGACAGATGACGACTCGGAACCAGAACCCCCGCCAGTTATTCGCAGGAAGGTGTCTTTCGCAGATGCATTTGGCCTCAACCTGGTCTCTGTCAAGGAGTTTGACAGTGCTGAAGCGGCAGAACTAGAAGTCAGTCAGGCTGCTGAGCGGGAAGCACTTCATTCATTAGAGGAGCTCTATATGTGCTGTCTGTTTACGGTCCCATCATCCCCAGAGGAGCTGGAACAGAGGCTGCAGGCACAGATGGTCGAGCTGGAGAGCATTGAACTCCTCCCGGGGACCACCACCCTTCGAGGCATCGTCAGGGTGGTCAACCTCTGCTACAGTAAGTCTGTTTTTGCCCGGATCACTCTCGACCGCTGGAACAGCTGCTTTGACCTCCCGGCAGAGTACGTGCCCGGGTCCAGTGATAGAAAAACAGACAGGTTTGCCTTCAAGTATACTTTGGTGCCGCCGTTTGAGAGAGAAGGGACGAGATTGGAGTTCTGTCTATGTTATGAATCATCAGCGGGCACATTCTGGGCTAACAACACAGGACTTAACTACGTGATGTTCTGCCACCAAAAGGGACAGTTAAAGGAGCACGGGCCTCAAATGCAAGAGCAGAGCCACAAGAGCAAGAGGAGCTGTCTCAAAGCTAACAGGTGTGAAAGTCGGACTCGGTCTTTTTTTAAACATGCCTTTCTGCAGAAGGAAGTCACTTGTATGTCAGCTAAAGCCTTCTGTGAAACTTTTTTGTGCAGAATAGCGAGAACGGCCCCGTTGCTGCATTTACTGTGGTGCGAAGTTTGAAATTCGGCACAGTGCGAGTGCACTTACACTGTGCTGCTCTTCTCATTAAGAGAAGTCATTGAAAGCAATATGCTCTGCTAACTGGGCCATTGTGTGTTTACAGTGAGGAGTTATGCAACCATTCAGCGGCCTGTAGAACACACATTGCCCATTTATGGTCAGATGTATGCACTGGTTTCCATGACGTCTCCACTGTAGCAAGATATGCTCATTTTATCCTCTTTGACCCCATGTGCAAAATTCTTTTTTTATGCCTTAAGAATTATAGCTCTCCCCTTTATGTGCATGCTCTGGCTTCGAGTTGCTGCAGCACAAGGGCCAGATAACGCAGCAGAGAAACATATTTCAAAGGCCTCTGGCGCAGATACACACTGTCTGGACGTGCATAATAGGTATTTTGTATACTGTGTATCATAATTACACAGCAGGGCCGGTTGTTGTTCAAGGCGTGTCTTTAATAAAAGAGTGAAACCTGTTTTCTATTATGCCATTTGACTTGAACCCCAGCGCTCAAGGTGTTTATGGGGACTTCAAGCTTTGTGAAATTGTGAAACACAACATCTGGAGGACAGAGAGCAACAATACCCCTTTTACCACAAAAAGATCTGATGAATACTGTACATACTGGATTGTTAAATTAATTATCTGGTACTGTCTTATGTCACGCTAGCCATATCTTATTTTGAACAACAGGAATGGAAGTACAGTGGAGAAGACCCGGGAGAATGCTAACACAGGAACAGTTGCTGCAGGTGTGTATACTTAGTGCTTATAAGTGCATGCATGTGTGCATATATGTTTTAATGTGCAACAAAACTGTCAGCCTTGCCTTTTTTTTGGTCTTTTGCAGAACTAGAAGCAACACAGAGAGCAGAAAAGGCCCATAGGCAGACACTGGACAGCAAAGATGTGCAGTTATTACTTCATAGTGAAGAGCACAGAACTTTGGTGAGGCACTTTTAAAACATAATATTTTACCCCAAACCCAAATGAGAATGAAAAACATTTATTGATAATGCTAGGCCAGAGGCTGCAGTTTGAGGTTCAGCAGTTCCCACTGATGCTCTTGAGAGAGGATGAAAAACAGAGAAAAAGGAGTGGGAGTGTGGGTCATGTAGGGATTTACAGATATACAGCCACAAGGGGTAATGTTTGGGGTGTGGTCCCTCTCCTCAACTTCAGACAGCTTTATCTCCAATAAAAGACTCATTTTCAGTGTTTTAGGAAATTATAAAACACCAGCATCACCAAAAACTAAACTCCCCTAGCCATAAAATGTATGTTGTATCGTCACAAAGACGCAGTTCTTGTTTGTATCCAAGGTACAAATGATAGCTGAGGACGTGGTGCATGTTATACTGCACAGTGAGTCCCAGAAGGGTACATGAAGTCAGCTAACCTGATACTTGGGAACACATCTGAAATCCTTCACATTCAGTCCATTAATAATACATGCAGCATGCTTGTAAACATGTGGGAAAATTGATGAGGCAGACAAGAATAGGTCTATATATGCTGAGGTTGCAAGATTATTGAAATGCATTGCATGTTGGATATTTAAAAAAAAAAAATTCAAAGGAAAGGCACGTTTTTAAATCACCAAGCAAATATCAGGGTTTCACCCGCACGGTGACTTAACAAAACTCACTGCTTTGACTTTTGGCCTTTTTTGACAGGTGGAGAGCGTAAAAAGCAGACGCAAAGCAGCACGTTTGGCACGTGTGCAGGACTACCTCTCCCAAAGAACGCATCGAGAATCCAAGGATCTTGCATGTGACTCAGCCAGTGGCCAGAAAGATTCCCAGCCTATGCCGGCTCTCTGGGGTGACTCTGCCAGCTTGCTCTATAAATACCAAAAGGCACAACCGAACGAGTGCCCACAAGTCCTCACCTACCATCAGATTCCTCTCCTTACACTGGATTGGAGCAATGACAAACCCCAGCGGTGGGAGACGACTGACGCGGATGGCATCTGGAGCGGAAGAGCTAAAACGATCTTGTCAAAAGAAGAAAACGCACCTTCTGCTGATGACATGTGGGAGACCTTTCTTCCCGATACAGATGATACCGACAATAAAAAAGCCTCTGTGTGCGATGCGTGGCAGGCCTTTCTTAATGGGCCCGACCATTCCAACGTTCCAGAGTCAGAATGGCTGCAGACAGCAGCATCAGTGTCTCCTTCAAACGACAAAGGGCCCCAACCCCAATATTCAGCATTTCGAGAATTTCAACTGGGTGCAGATATTCCTGCCGCCACACAGGCACACTGCTTAGATGCACGTCAGCCTCTGTCAGACACATGGGGAGGACTGTTGGCTAATGTTGCCTTGAACACCGAAGACCACCAGCCAGCAGAGGCATGTGTCACCAGCCCAAGAGATGACAACGCAGCAACACAAGACACATCCCAAAGGTCAGAGACAAGCTCTGTAACAGACACTCCACAGAAATTTTGCCTCGAGGGGGCACCGTGGTCCGAGGACTCTATTGACAGTTCAACTGAGTGTCACAAGCATGTGGTCCGGGAGCAGGAAAGGGAAGGAATAATAGGAGGAGCGAAAGAAGTAGAAGAGGAGCCCATCACATCACACATGGCTGACTTAATAACAAGCTCAGGGGAGTCGGAGACAACAGACATGACAGCAATGCCAGGGTTTCAGAATGCCAGTGCTGTTGATAGTATCTCACAGGGAGCAAGGCTGGATGAGGGTCTTTCTTCCACCGGGGAAGGAGAGGTTACAGGTACTGCACACAATGCCATACATGACACACTGGCATTTAGGGAGACAATCGGACAAGGGACAAAGGATAGGGCGAGGTATGTTTCTTCCACATCCAGAAAAGGAGTGGAGGAGGAAGACATCATGATGAACTATACGGAAAATAAAGCAGCTACAGAGGAGGAGATATTTAGGCCACAGAGAACAGAAGAGAGTGAAATGTCCCCAAGGTATGCAGATGAAATGCAGTGTGAGGAATTCGGGCCAAACAGAAATGGCAGAAATCAGCAGGAGAGTGATAGAAATGAAACAGGACCTCAACATTTGCACGCTGGTAGATTTGATTCAAAGCAGGAAAACAAAATCGTGGCAGCCGAATTGAATGAAGGAGTTCCACTGAACATCAAAGACAAGACAGAGCAGGAAACTTCCTTTTCAACAACAGGTAAGGAAACAAAGGGACTAATAAGTACAGAAGAGCAAAGGTTCCAGGCGTTAGATGATCAAGCATGGCAACATAATGATACAGCTTTAGATTTGAGTGCATCAATAATTTTGGATGTGCACGACAAACAGTCACAGTCAGTCCAAAGAGGCAAGGAGCCAAATTTCAAGATGAAGCAGGACTCACAAATGGAGCAAGGCGGACTGAAATTGAAAGAAGGTGAGCACGGATTAAACTTAAACAAGACAGAGATGGGAAAAAGCTTTAGTTGCGACGGAATAATAGCAAATCCATCAGCACAGACGAGACCTACAGAGAAATCAAATGAAATCAATCGGGCTTTCCAAAGTGGCCGCGATACGTTCAGACCTACAGCAAATATATGCAACCCGAAGGCACTGGAAGCGGTTGAAGTGGGATGGACTGACTCACAGGAAGACACGGAGGGTCAAAATGAGAACATATGTGGCGAAACGAGCCAAGTGGAAATCGAGATAAAGGAGAATGCTGCAAAGAAAGAGACTTCAGCGGAACACCAATCTGAGACGTTACAAAGACTAGACGGAGATACGAGTCAGGAAGACAGAGATGAGATGATGAGTATTCGGGAGCTGAAAATGGAAGCAGGGAGGGAGTTGATGGGTAATGTGGAGGGCCCTCAGGGGGAGAGGAAGAATTCACCGGCAGAATTGAAAGAAGAAGAAGAGTTGTCAGCAGAAGTTGAGAGCTCTCTGCGTGTTGAATATAAAAAGCTGTCAGATGGAACAAAAGAACCTATTATGGGAGAAAATACTGCATCACTTGAGGTGATAGAGGTGGGATTGGAGGAGATCTTCATAGAAAGATTTGTAGAAGATTTGGTCAGGGGGATTTGGGAAGAGGTCTTTGGCAGAGAAGTGCAGGCATCAAATAGACATACTGATATTGTTGATGGAATGGGGTGCATGCTGAGAGATACTACACAGGGCTGCCATCTTCTTTTTGAAAAAGACCTCAATGACACTTTTGATTCAGGTGTATTTTCCTTGACGGAATTACCAACAGATCCAAACTCAAGTTTCTGTCAAGGCCTAGAGCAAGCCGCACCCACTAAAGGCCATGAACGCTCCCTGCTAGAAGGAAGTAAGGTACTTCACACAGCAGAACAAACTCACTTTGTCTCTGAATCACAGACAGATTTGATTTCGAGTGCTAATCTCAGTCACAATCTCACCACCACCGTCGATGCGCATAGTCGGCAGTCATCGCCCGAAACAACTCCAGCTCTGGTTGAAGCTCCGATGGATCAGGAAAGCCACAGTCACATAAAAGAAAGATCGGCTGCTCGCTGTGAGACAGGCAGACAAACAGAAGGCCGTGTAGTCGCCCACGAAGAGATTTTTAATAAATCAGCCCACCCAGCTCACAAACATCCAACTTCTTCCTCAGAGAAACTAAAAGAGGCTGATGGTCTTGTATGGTGCAGTATATTATACATCCTCAGTCACGTCACCAGACTTCTAATCTGTGCCCTCTTAATTAGTGGATTCTTTGTCATTGTTTTCCTCTATGATTTCCCAGCGGTCTTTGCTCTCTACATATTTTCATTATCATGGTGGTTTTATAAGTGGAAGAGGCAGCACGTGATGACAGAGAAGGGGATGGTGGGATAGCCTAAGATTGAAGAAAAAGCAAGGGTGCTAAAGAGTGCTACTTGTGGCATTTTTAAACATCAGCACACTACTGTAAACTGTAATGTCCACTACTATGCACAGTGCTATTAGCGTGCGTGTGAGTGTGTGTTTGTACATTTGGCTGATTTTCCTATCTCTTAAGTTATTTAATAGACTGATTGCCAAACTTTTGGGGGCTGATGAACCATTAAGACTGAACAAAATCTACTAGGTACCTGTCTTTGGACTTGCCTGCATTTTTTTTGGGGGGGGGGTAATTTAAATAAAGTGTAGTGGTAAAAAAAAATATGGATTAAGTTACAATAAAACTCACTAAACAAACATAATTTGGTGCAGAAATATGTTTTTGTTGTTGCATGTTTTGTAACCCTATAAATCTGTCTTGCAATCGGGAGGGTTGCTTTGGATCACTCATCAGTAAAATTTACAGTAAACTTCAACCTGAACTGAACATTTTAAAAATCATATGAATTTTCACCTGTTGTTGAATGTTTTAGTCAACAGAAATGTTTACGTGTATGATGTGTGTATGTTTGCTGTGTTTTATGGGCCCAATACCACTTTATTATGTATCAAATGGAACAAATTTCCTTGATTTTCTTCAATAAAAGAAATTCATGTGACTAAAAAAAAAAAATATATAACAATGAAACCCCTATTGTTTTTTTTTTTTTTATTTTACAATG
>VOQK01043741.1:26022-40847 GCA_015052645.1 Benitochromis conjunctus
AAAAGATGGCCTTGTTGTACTTTGTGCTCTTGTTACGGCTTTGTTGAGCTCGACTTGACTGTAACCATATTTAAATGAGAAGGTGAATTGGTCCGTTACTACCTAACAGTAGCTAGCTCGAGGAGAAAGCTGCCTCCATGAGCTGCACACAGGCATGGATGTCTGGTAATTACTGCTCAGCTGTCTCTTAGCTGATAGTTTGGGCAGCTCAGCACAATTTTGAACGTCATTAAAAATTCCCCAAAATGCTCCAACAGCACAAACACAGCGAAGAGCTCCCGTTCAATGCTCTGATTAGCTGAAGTAAGGCCAATCAGCTACACCTGCCTGTGTCACCACCCACCTGTCAGGGGCCACGCCCCCATCAATGCAAACTTTAGGCCTTATCAGTATCCAGATGGATAAGTTACATAAAATCAACCTTGTTTACAGTTCATCAAATGTTTAGCATTTTAACGTGGGAGTCTGCAAAGATCTACTGACTTTGGAGCCAGCCTCGAGTGGACATTAGCTTCATGACTTTTACGCCTGGATGTTTCTGGTTGGTTGGGCTTCTTAAAAGGTCTCAGTTTGGTTTCCTGTGTAAGCTCGTGTGTAAATGAGGGTTTGACGAACCTTTTGTATCCCAGGTTAAATAGAAGTTTCATCATCTCCACACACTGCTGCAGATTCATGAATCTGTGTAAATGTAGCAATAAAATGCCAAAGATGTGTTGGAGACGCACATTCAGTCAACAAGAAGCACTCGAGATTTTTAACTATAGAACTCCCCCTCGACTCGACGTGTTTGAACATAAATGTTACAATCCGCTCTGCTCTAGATGTCGACTATATTTTGTGTTTGTTATTAAAACTCTTAAAATCAGTACGTGGAAAAACGTTTGTGTTTGGTTTAGAGGGACATAGATCTCATGAAGCATATCTGGTGCTTTACAAGCAGAAGATGAAATGTCTTGAGATGTGAGCATGAATATAAACGTCAGCGCAGTGCAACAAAGAGAAATTGTGTTTGTTGCCTGCAGGTGGCGCCATGTTGAATGTGCAGCAGTTATTAGCTTCCTGGAGGTCGATGCTTCTCCTCGGTTCATCTGTAAAACACTGTAAAATAACTCTGCACTGGACTGTTATCTTATGCTCAGCAACTACCTTTCCCATGAGCCACAGGGGCGCGGTTAAAGCATTGTGGGAGTCGATGTCAGCGAAAGCAAAAAGCGTTTAGCTGAAATGAGCTTAATGAGCTGCGAAGGTGGTGCTAAAGCGAGCGCTCCTCCTTGTGGAGAAGCTCATCTTCACATCCCAACAGTAAAACGTGTTGATCAGCTGATCAGGTTACTTAATAAAAGACGCAAATATCAAAGTATAAAACCTAAAGCTCCATTCAGGGGATTCAGTCTCAGCGGGGCTTTGATGTGGCCTCAGGAGGCTTTCTTCTTCTTCTTTGCTCCGAAGATGAACCTCCTCCTTAACTTTCTGTTACTTCAATGTTTGGTTCTCGCCTCATTTTTTTCTCTTTTTAAAAAAGCAGAACAAAGAAAAGCCAGGTTCAAGTTTTTACTGGAGTTTAAATTCTCGTGATTGATCTAATTTCTGGTTGGACAAAGTCCTCAGAGGGCGTCCGTGCTTCTGTCCTATGCAAACATCTTAACTGAACATCTAAACACCACCTCCACATTTCAGCTGGACCTTCCAGACTCACCAGCAGGGGGCGCTGCTGTCAGTGAAGGCGACCATCAGCTGGTTTTTATGCTGACGCAGTAACTCGGTGCATGTCTCGTCTGTAAGCCCACATCACAAACCGGAGCTGAGAGATTGAGTTTAATCCTCCCTCAGTGTGGAGACACCAGAAGGAGACTTTATTACTTTTATTTCCCCGAGGCTGTAACCACTCCTTTATTCCTGTAACGCTGCAGGAACAAAAAGCATCTTTACAAGCGTCAAATCCATTTTTGTGCATTTTATTTGCTTCGTGTGGAACATGAGCCAGGTCAGCGTCTTTTTCATGTTTCGTCCACATGTCTGCTCGTTCTTTATGAATCATAGGAGAAGCTGCTGTTTTTGTCAGAATTACCTGAAAGTCATTGTGTGTTTGGAGAAAAGTCCTCAGAGACTTTGAGCCCGACACTAGAGGTCCAAAAGGATCATCATCACGGCCCTTTTCCTTGTTTTCTGGCCACGTCCAATTAAGAAGACAGTTTTTATCAGTTAGTGTCAAAAACAATAAAGCTGGATTTCACTGAGCGTAATCTTCTTTCTATTAAAGCTGGATCTCATTGAGTTTATGCTTCCCCTGCTTCCCCTGAACCTGCAGTCGCTCCATTAATGAGGCCACAGTTTGAAAACCACTAAATGAAAACATTATTACGTGAAGTTGTTTATGCAGCTGCTGCTTGGATTTAATGTTGAATAAGCTCACAGAAGCAGGTTGATGGGTTCCTGATGAAGATGATTTTGGACATTTTTAATGTTTCCATTGTTCACACAGAGTGTTTGGTTTTACTGAAAATAAACGTCTTGGTTGTGAATGACGAGCAGCTACTGCCAACTATACATGCAGATGTTAGTTTTAGTTAATGAGGAGCTCGTTTAGAGCTGCCGTCCACACGCTGCAGAGACGTTTTACTTTCAGCTGTAAGTTGGTCTCCACACCCTTTCAGCATGACACAGTGAAACACATCCAGATGTTAGAGTCAGTCTTCAGCATCTGGCAGCAGACTGAAGCCAGAGGAGCACATCAATGCAAACGCTGCCACTGTCACATTATAAGGGAGGCCTCACGTGTCTGTTTCTTCAGTGCTTGATGTTCAGAGGTGGTGCACCAAAACAAGAAGTTCAAGTTCATCTCTTAGATATGAACAAGCATCTGCCACACACTCGAGGTAGTTTCATAACCTTTGTACAGCTTTGATCTTCATCAGAGGTTCAATCTGAGGTTCTCTGAGCGTCTGCACATCCACAGAGCTGCTGTATTCTGAGACTGCACGATCCTGCCCGGCTTTTCTACCACAGATTTGATTCAAGTTGGCCCAAAAACACGTCCCAAAGTTTTAGATGATTATAATAAACGCTCCTTTCTTGGTTAGCAGGACTGCTGATTTTTTTTTTTTTTAAAGACGATGTGATTGGCTGGAGATTTGTTTAACACTTTGGACTTTTTTCAGAGGCGCTGCCGCCTCTGATGTCACAGTTTTCACCAGGGTCATCTTCACGGTTTGACGGGGAGTCCACGTTCAGTCCCTCGAGTGTTGCATGAGCAGCACGGAGTGTTTGGCTCCTTTCTTTTAAATGTTGTGTTTTCTAACAGGAAAAGTTGATTTCAGTATTTTGGAGTGTGTGTTTGTGTACGTGTGTGTGAAAAACAGCAGCTTCTTTTCATGATTCATGAAACCAGAGTCTCAAACATCCACAAACATTTATGCTCACTGTCCTCTGACTCGATGCTTCTGTAGACATGTGCAGATGCTTTTGATTGTGTGGCACACTTTGTGTTTTTGCTGAACTGTTCAGATTGATATCCCTGCTGGTTAGCGTAGCATTAACGATGGAAATGGCTCTGAGCTCTAAATCTCACTGACGCCGTACCTCGTTTGTTAAATCCGTGTGAAGTGTAACGACACGACACCTGCGAGTGGCACCGACCTCAGCAGTTTGCACTCGTGCACACACGTTTGTCTCATCAGGCCTTAAACTGTGCGTTAAAGGTTTTAGGTTGTTTTGCTTTAACCTGCGTCTCTTTCATCTCCACTGTTTTTAACTCCAGTCTTTATATTTTCACTTCTTTGGCCTTTTTGTTTTCTGGTTTGGCAAAAATGTTTCAGAATCACAGTCTTTCTGTTTTTGCCGTTGAGATGAACAAATGTAAGGCTTAGCACTTTGAGGAAAACAGGGAATGTTAGCATCGCATGCCCGTATTAGCCGAATCATCATCATCATCATCATCAGAGAGGAAGCGGGTCGGCCGCACGAATCAGGAGGAAGGAGAGTTTGCTCAGATCACTGCTGTAACAGAGTTTGTCTTTGTGACTGCTGTACTGATGACATGAATTGTAATCCACCTGTATAATAGTATATATTGTAGTATATTTGGATCTGTACAGAAACACAGATTGTTCAGTTCCTGCAGTAATGACTTCTTTTGTTAACTTCTCTCTGGTTTGCTAATAAAATATTGACGATACACGGCTTCGACATCGCTGTTTGCATGCGTGATAAATTTCCAACCCGACAATAAAATCACTTCCTTCACATGTTTCCGTATTTTGTCGTCACTCACAGATTTTTCTGTTTGTCGGTTTTTTATTTATTTTTTTTAAAGGTGTTTGTTCATGGGACAGAAATCATTTTTCTCTGTTGTCCAGTCAACATAAAGGAGTTTGTAGAGAAAACTAAGAGTAGAGCTGTGCGTTTATATTAAAGTGTGTCCGGGCAAAACTGTTTTAGAGCTTCAGATGTCAAAGATCACGTCATCTCTCTATGAATGTCTTTCTTTCAGTCACTCAAAGACTGTTTACTGTTAGTCAGGGGGGCAAACATGTGGTCGTAGAGCCAGAATCAGCCAATCAGAGCTCCGGATTTGGAAAGTGTTGAAAAATCACAGTGACATCATTAATTTCTCCACTGCTGAGGAGACTAACTGGAGGGAAAATGTACAAAGAGTGAAAGTATTTCTAGATCTGAATAAAGTTTAGTTCCAAAAGCTCCACATTTAAAGACTTTTATAGCACATCTGTAATGTGCACGTAATAATGCACCTGTTGTTAAATGGTGACATTAAAGGGTTATTTGAAAGATTCGAGGAGCAGCAGCAGTGAGGTGGATGAGCATATCAGAGGGACAGCTCAGGTGGAGCAGTTTGGAGATGAAGCTAGAAAGGCAAGCCTCAGATGGTTTGGAGGATCCCGGAGGTGGAGCTGACAGGCAGGAGGAACCAGGGAGGACCTGAGAGGAGGATGCCGAGGATAGGGTGAGAAGGAGCGAGGATCCACTGCTGTGTAAACCCGGAGCAGCCAGCAGTATTTCTTCAGCACTGAATGCATTCAGCTTCAGTAGAAAGCGTTTTATTTTCAGGGGAAAAGCAGCTTCCGGCGGAAGTGGACTGACAGTAGCGTTAACTTCACAGCTGTGGGGCGTCAGAAGCTGGGAGCTGCGGCTGGAGGCCGGCGGTGGTTCGTGTCGCACAGGCTCCGTCGAGCTGCTGGAGGAACCATGGCCGCTCTTCAGCATCTGAGGCTGTTCGTGAAGGAGCGTCTGAGCGCCGCAGCGGAGGACATCTTCAGGGAGTTTGAGAAAACCGTCCTGCAGTACGAGGAGCAGCTCCGCCGACCGCACAGGGCCCTGAGCTGGAGTGCAGACTGTGCAGGTACGTGGGGCAGCAGGCCCTTCACTCACCCGGGCTCTCTGGGAGGGGAAGGACCAGCTGTGCGCTCTCAGGCCGAGCGGACGCTGTTAGCTTAGCCGCCACACAGTGAGTCCAGCCGGGGGCGGAGAGCGCCGAGGAGCCGCTGCAGCGGGAATGTGGGGACTTTGACTAGTTTCTCCAAATTAAAATGAACAAATATTTCAAATCTGACATTTCTGGTTCCGCGCACGCGTAAAAACCAACCACAGCCGCAGGAAACACCAGAGACTGGAGCTGAATCATTCCAGTATGAGTTCACTCTGGTTTTATTGGAAAATACCAGAAACCAGTGACAGTAACTGCGGATGTGTAACTAACCCAGACACATCAGAGATCTGCTGCTCGGTTCTGGACAAACTTTAACAGATTTGGCTGAAAGTGGAGAGATTACTGTCCCTGACACCCAGTCAGTACTACAGAGTACTCACCACAACATGATTACTACTGATATTACTGGATAATTAAAAATCAGATTACATTTTTTTCAATTCATGAAATATTTTCTTTCACACATGAAACAGAAATATTCCCCTAACATGTGCAGTTACTGAGGACTCCTTCATTTTATGATACAAATAAGATGACTTTCAGTTCGTTATTTTAGAGGAAGTAAAGTACCGAAAAAGTAAAAGTACTGCTGGGTAACAGTATCTGTTACTGTTACATGAAAGGCACAGAGGTGTATGGCTGATGCTGTCGCTGCTCTCTCTCTCTCTCTCTCTCTCTCTCTCTCTCTCTCTCGCTCTCTCTCTCACACACTCTCTCTCTCACACACACACACACACACACACACACACACACACACACACACACACACACACACACACACACACACACACACACACACACAGTTTGTATTAAAGAAGCTTATGCATAAAAACACGGAGGATCTATGGTCTCTGCTGTTTGTGACATCACTGGTCTACTCCAATCATCATTCTCCCGGCCTTTTCAGGCCAAGTCTCATTGTGCATTTGTCATTCTCGTTTGCAGATGCCTTCATCCAGCCAACCTCCTCCTCATCCCCACCTCTCATCACTCAGACTCATTGAAGCCTGCACACATCTCCACCACCAGGGTCTAGACTCCAGGGGGGTCCTGTTCTAATCCCTATTACCGCTACTAAATTCTGTACATCAAAAAATCATGTTCATTTCTTTCTAATGATCTCTCTTTATTGAACTATCTTTGTGCTATATTCATTGACATAGTTCATTTAATATGTTCTTCCATATCTGCAAAGTCTTTCTCAGTTAGCATTAGTTGCCACTCAGGTTCCCTTTATCTGTGCTATTTTGATTAGCAGTTAGTGACTGTATCCGTACAGGTGATTGTCTGCGCGTGAGTTCTTTATGGGATGTCTGTAAGTTTGCAGAGTTTTGCAGAAAATACCCTGGGTTACACTCTCACCCATTAGTCAACAGAGAGGCATTACACCAAGTTTGTTCCTGCTAATTCCTCTTTTGCTGAAAAAAAAACCTGATTTGTTACACCAAATTGAAACGACTACCTCAGTATTCAGCAGCAACGTTATTGCTGCTGAATACTGATAAAAACTAACTTTATTCTGATATCAGGATATTACCTGATTGCTTAGCATGCTATCTTGCTAATCAGTTATTACATAGAGTTTGCTTTAAGCTAGTGTTCGTGAAATGAGGTGTTATTTTGTACTACAAGCTCGAGATAACTAATGCAAAAACAAACAGATGAATTAGTTACTGTATAACTGACTTTCAGCGGGACGTGGAGCAAGTATAGCTAGCTGGAGGTGTTTTGTTAAGTTATTTGCTTTATAGAATTTATTTGTAGCTATAGCTGCTATATTTATACCAGTAAGGTGCTGTTTTAACTGAGAATTCTTCCTAACTGCCTACCTTAGCTGGAGTTTAAATGTTTAACTAATGTAATTAGTTTATCAGTGAGGTAACTCTTTTTTTAACATATAAGTTATACAAAGAATTCTGCAGTCTTACAAAATAACATTGAAACGTATTATAGTAATGCTACATGTTATTGTTCATGCATTTATTTTTGCAAACTATTCATGTTACACAATTGTGCATAGAGCATAGCACATGAAAAAACATCTGCATTTTCTTTTTTACATTTCAAACTTGTCAGCTTATCAAACCATATCAAGTTAGGCATAGCAGCACTTCCTGCAGACTTTGCCATCACAGCACCTGCTGCAATAGATGCCACGCTTTAGTCTTCCATTGTGCAGCATCTATGTAAAAGACAACAAACATGAGCACGGTGTTCATCTTCAGCTTTACAGCTCACTCTTGTTTATTCTCTGTTGCTCCCTGTTGGGCACTTTTAAATGAGCCCAGTCATTCATTCACATATTGCTGCTCACCTTCCACGAGTTCACTGATAGCTCTTCAGGTGCTGCAGCTGGATTGTCAGTGCTCATTAGCTCCACCAGCACTTGCTGAAGTGTTTATGAGTTGTCATGTTTAGAGCAAGAAACATTTTTACGCAAAAGAGTTATTAATATTGTAATAGTTAAGGTTAATTTCTTACTTCAACAACAGGGACAGCAGAGCTCCTCAGAACACACATAAATGTGACCACGGTGGCCATTGTAACTGCAGCTGTCAATGTCTTCATCTTAAGAGGTTTTAGCTTAAACTTCTTGCTCTTCTCTGATGTTTTGATGCCTCTTGTTGTCAGTTCTTTTGAGAACTTCTGATCCAATGGCTGAGTGGACAAAATGTGCCAGCATTTATATTCCCTCAGACTTTTGTTGCCTCATAATTGGCAGCTTACATGAGATCCAAAGACTTTATGAATTCACCAGTTTAAATGTGATCAGTGATACAACAACAAGGCTATAAGAACGAAGAAAGAAACAAGAAGAAACATAGAGAAGAGACATATAGAGAAATGTGTTACATGAACTATAAAAGATTGAAACCATAGTATGTATTTAGAAGTATGGGATTGTGGAAAGTAGCAATAGGATGTAAATAAAAGATATTCAAATGCTTGTTTGTACCAAATACACCAGAAACATGATTAAAAATAGCAAATTGACAAAACAAATGACTTCTTTAAAGTCATATATAGAACAAAGCAGTAACATTTCTTCTCCTGCCGTATGGTAGAGTCTGCTGATGCAGTATTTACATTCAGCTGGGTCACTCTTGCCTCATTGTTGGCAGCATGTAACTGCCTCCAGGAGGGGGCTTGGAAATTGCTGAGAATGGTTATGGGAAATGAGAATTTCTTGATTTTTTTTTGGCTGCACAGTCTGTAACAAAATCAAATCAAACCACAACTTTTAAATTACATTATTTCTGTAAGATAGAGCCCTCAGTTCTACACGTGAAGTAAAAATATGTATCTGTTACAACTCAGCAAAGGACAAGCTGGCATGAGATCAGGTACTGCCCAGCTGCTCTACACTCTTTTCATGTTAAAATTCCTCAACAAGATGACCTACCACAGTATTCTGTTTTTTTATGGCTCCAATTTTTCATTGGAGGTTCATATCTCTCAGATGCAATATTAAATAAGCTGAGATTAAGTTACAATAAAACCACAACACTTTGCCTATTCTAAAAACTCATTGATAACAACAAAACGCCTACTTTGTTATATGCCACCTGTGTGAAAGAAATCAGCATCTCCATTCATCTCTTCATTTTTTTAAATCCTTACTATATACTTGGAGAAAGCACTAGAGCTGAAATAGTGTTTCTCTTACGCTATTCAGTTACTTGTATGCACCTTTAAATGTTTCACTGGTGCCTGTTGATGGGCAGCCACTGTCTCCTCCTCATGCGTCCATCAAACAATTTTGCATATACCCAATATTTTATGTTTATGGTATTGCAGTTGTAACCGTTTTATGTATTTGCCTACAGAGACTCCTGTGCAGTATCCAAAATCACAAGTCCATGCTGTGCAACGTGTATGATGTGGTGCGTTGGCCAATTGCTTATTGGTTAACAAGCGAGCTGGAACATGGAAAGGAGTGACAGAATATGGTATGAAAAGTACAGACAGTGGCTGCAGTGCACACTCGGTTTCACTTCACTTCTTTGTATGTTAACTGACACTTATTTTTGACACTGCCCCCATTTGACAGCAGATGCTCTCTGCAGGTAGATGGACAGTCCAAAGCCAGTGGACTGCCAACGTGCTACCACAGCTGAAACATAATTTTACTTTTTAACGTTGTAAGAAACTCTGTAATGTAATGTAATCTTACTCCAAGAAATGGAAAGGCAGAGCCCTCCTAATTGCAGACAAATGTTAGGATGGCAGCCACTGCAGCTGCAACCCTGAATGTCTTTCTTTTCAGAGCAGTTTTGAGTTCTGCCTGTTTGTTTCAAACAAACAGCTGGTATACTCTGTTAAGTTCATGTTGCGTCATCACTGGCAGAACTTGCATGCTTCCAGGAATGGGGCTTTACCCCCGAATGACACTGACGCTTTTGACCTTTGGCCATATTTTCTGTTCCACTACATCAAATCAACCATGACGTTTATTTTCAGTTACCGTGTGTTTACCTGTGACAAAAAGGGCAAAACTCCACAGTAAGGTGACCAGATTACATGAGTCCTCCTCCAGAGAAAGATAATATCTTTTGCTTAGGAAAAGGGAGCTTTACAGGAACTTAAATTGAATAGAATTTTTACCACTCTTGCATATTACCTACAGATAAATCACAAAAATCACCTTGAGACAGAAATTTCCATTTTTATTTAATTCCCACTTGTTTGTGAAATTCGGTGGCGCAATGGGCTTGGAGCCTATCCCAGCTGGCGTGGGGTATGAGGTGAAATCAGGTCACCAGCCCATCAAATGGTCAACACTCAGAGACAGACACCTATTCACACATACAGCCCATTTAGTATAATTTAGTGACATAATTCTTGTTGTAAACTCTCTGTATTTACAATCATTAATGTATCGGTTAAGTCTAACCTTTGATAATGATAAGCCCATATCTTTCAGACTGTCCTTGACTTAGATAGATGTTGTAAAGGGGTTTTTCTTAACCAGTAATCTGCTTTAATTGTTGTCTGTAGTGTTTCAAGCCTTTTGGTGTTGTTGACCTGGTCATTGCATTTTTAAGGATGCACCAGATTATTGATTTGGCCACTCCTAAAATTTTTGCTGCTTGTCTGATAACCATTCTCTTCCACTTATCCCAATCTGGGTCCTGGGGGGGCTGGAACCTATCCCAGCTGCCGTAGCGTGAGAGGGCTTCCTAACCAGTTAATGCAATACTTTTGTTAAAGCTCTTGAATCACATCCGGATTGTTTGCTTTAGATTCCACTGAGGTGATGCAAAGAGGCAAAATTACTGTGCCATTGTCAAAATACATATGGAAGTCCATACGAAAGACGTACCCTTAGGCCCCTCTTTGATTTAGAGATGGTCTTTCCCTTTTCACGTAAATGGCCTCCTGACGAAAGATGACGAAAGAGAAGCGCTAGCACCGAATCTAATGAATCAGGAGATAACACGAAGAGCTAACACATACGACAGATGGGATAGAGCCGAGCCTGAGGAGCCAAAACGAAGAGGCCTAGTTTGCTTTAAACATGGCAAACTTGGAAACGAAACTGCAGGAGCTGCGAGATTTTTGTTCGGAAAACTCAGACACCCTGAGAGAAATCAAAGATGATATTAAAGTTGCCCACCACAGGATTGATAATGCTGAAGCACAGATAGGGGAAGCAGAGGAGTGGTTACAACACACTGAGGATACAGAAACAGCTGGAAGCCAGGTTGATGGATCAAGAGGGTCGGTCGAGGAGGGGAAATGTAAGGAGTTAAAGAGCGAGCGGAGGAAGGCACCTGTTCAATGACTGAATATATTGAGAATTTTCTGAGAGAAAAGCTGGAGCTTTTCCTTCCCCTGTCCTTCCCCTTCCTGATAGACAGAGCCTAACGGGCTCTGGTGCCGCGTCCCCCCTCAGGGTCCTCACCGAGAGCCATTGTGCTAAAGTGTACGAGTTTCTAAAATAAAGAAGAGATAATAAAGAAAAAACAGCACATGAAGGGCTTCATTTATGAGGGAAATAAAGAGTTTCTGGATCATGATTACGCTCTGGAGGTACTGAAAAAAGAAAGGAATACATAGAGGCGAAAAAAGTCCTGAGGGAGTGTAAAATACGTCTTCAGATGCCATTCCCGGTGAAATTGCTGGTGTTCTATGGGGAGAAATGTGTGTCTACAACACTGCTGAGGAGGTGAGAAAGGACCTGGAAGACCAGCAGGGCAAAGACGGGACAAACACCTAAGGAAACAGAAACAGGATATAAACAACGACTGTAATACTGTTCTCAATATGATGAGATTCATCAAGACTGGGTTTCTTTTTTCTTTTTTGGTGGGGGGGGGGTCTCCAAAGGCTTGAGGTAAGAAATAGGGTTCCCCTCTTTTGGTCTTCACACTGCTGAATTTCACTCAGGTCGACTGACTAAGGTAACTTACTGGTTGAATTATACAAGAGTTTGGTAACCTCATTTTTGTTTATTGGAAAGGAACGGTTGAAAACACAAGAACAAAGCCAACTTCAAAGAAGAGGGCCCTATCCCGCTGGTAGGGAGAGGTCATCCCTCAGAGCAGACTCGTCATCAAAGCTTAGAAAGGGTATTTTTTTGTTAATCACTAGTTCTTCAGTGAATGTTTAGGAATTGTATTGTTTTATGTTCATCACAGTTTGGTGTATCTGTGGCACAAGGAGTTTTCAGGGAGTGGAAAACCTGGAAGATGGAAAGAAAAAAATGTGAATATGGTAACACAGAGAAAGGATATAAAGATGGCCTCATATAACGGTAAGGGAATGCTTGGAAAACCCAGTTAAAAGGTCCAAAATATTAGGGAAGTTAAGAAGGGAGGGAGTGGGAGTGGCTTTTTTGCTAGAGACCCACCTGACAGAGAAGGAGCATTAAAAGCTTAAGAACAATGGATTTGACCAGATGTTTTATTAATCGTATAGATCCAGCCATAGGAGAGGAGTGGCCATTACTATATGTGGGAAAATTTTATTTGAAAAGCTTTCAGAAACTGTAGACAAAGAGGGGAGATATGTATTGATTAAAGGCAGACTAGAGAGAGAGTTGGTTACTCTTCTCAACATATATGCCACACCCAGTTCAGACTGGGCGTTTTATGAACAGATGTTTGAGTTGATGACGGTGGAGGGAGAAGGTATCCTGATATGTGGAGGGGATTTAAACCTTAGACTAAACCCACAACTGGATTGTTCACTCAAGGGGATGCGAAAATCTATAATTAGTATAATAATAAAATGGATGTATGGCGGGAACTAAAGCCATCAGGCAAAGGCTGCACATGCAGTACTGTGCAAAAGTTTTAGACAGGTGTGAAAAAATGCTGTAAACAAAGAATGCTTTCAAAAATGGATGTAAAAATCTAAATCAAATCAATATTTGGTGGGACCACCCTTTGCCTCTAAAACAGCATCAGTTCTTCTTGGTACACTTGCACACAGTTTTTGAAGGAACTCGTCTGGTAGGTTGTTCCAAACATCTCGGAGAACTAACCACAGATCGTCCGTGGATGTAGGCTTCCTCACATCCTTCTGGCTCTTCATGTAATCCCAGACACACTTGATGATGTTGAGATCAGGACTCTGTGGGGGCCATACCGTCACTTCCTGTTCTTCTTGTTCTTGTTCAGGCTGAAGTTAGCTCTTAATGACTTTGGCTGTATGTTTGGGGTTGTTGTCATGCTGCAGAATACATTTGGGGCCAATAAACAATAATTCATATTTCTGAAAGCATTCTTGGTTTACAGCATTTTTTTCACACCTGCCTAAAACGTTTGCACAGTGCTGTATATGATGGAAAGGTTGACTTTTTCCACCACACTAGAATTGGAAAAATTTAAATTGGTGGACTTTGTTTCACCACTGAGATCAAATTTCGTAGAGTAAAAGTATTTGGTTCTGTGAACCTCTCACTGAAGTGCTACAGACTGTATAGTTGGCTAATAATGATTTTTATATAGTGTCTTTTGTTTTCTTTATTTTATTCTCCTATAAGGATTTTATCAGAAAAGAGATCGAAAACACAAACAAAAAACTGGAAGGAAGAAACTGTCAAACTTGTTTTCCGATTTTGAAGTTAAGGTGCTAATTACATTAAGGTTGTCTTAAATGTCCGCCCCCTGTACAGTATTCTGGTAATGTTGTTATTTGAATAGGTTAACAAAAATTCAATAAAAAAGAGAATGGGCATGTCTTTGAAAAGAAGTAAGAGTACTCGGAGAGAACCCACATGGACATAGGGACAACATACAAACCCCACACAGAAATATTCAAACCCGTTTTTCTTTCTTTTTGCTCTGAGGCGACGGCGCTAACCCCGGTACCACTGTGCCACCCTAGTTAATTCAGTTCAGTTAAATCTAATTCAGCAGTCATCACCGTGCACTTGACATTTTAAGATAATGAGCCTAGAATATTATAGATAAACAATTGTGATCCAGAGTTATAAAGTAGAACTTTGCTCCTTTAAGCCTTTTATCTTCAAGGTTGTGCCACTTGGAGGATTAACCTTTTCTAGAGCCTTAGGTTGGACATTACAAGTGTTTCCTTTATGACATGTCTAATACCATGCACTTACCACTGCACTCATGAGTCTTAAAATGTGTCCACACTTTTAAGCTAGCAGGTTGCTTGCTAGCAAACATTCCAAACTCCAGTTGCCTAATGTGTTTACGAACAGATCACATGGTCACTTTGAATCACCAGGGCTTTTTGTTTGTTTGGTTGTTTTTTTTCCCCAGCTTTACATCACCCTGCCACTATTGTGCGATTGTGCAATTCTGCTCGTCTTTGGTGGAGCACAGTGTTCAGCGTGATGGACAAAATTCCCCATTTTGGTTCCATTTCTAGTGTTATAATACTTCTTATGGAAAAAACAAAGGATTATAATGTGAATTTTCCCTTCTAGTAGCCTTAAAAACTCGCTCATCTTATCGCAGTAAAAATGCTGTAAAGAACTTCGACCTTAGAGTCCCAACAGAATTTTGGACAAACAAAGATACCGGAAGCTCAGCTGACAGATTGGTCCCCTTTAACTTTACCATGTTTCCCACTTCATCATGGTTTTTCTGACTCTAAAGTAAATGCATTTTGTGAGTCTTAAAAACCACCATCAGAGAGGATGGCTTGGTCAAAAAATGTAGTCCCCTACTCCTGGTTTCCCTCCAAGGTGCTTTTCCCTCTTTCCTTTCTTTTGCCTGCCTGGCAGTTGGTACCACATTCATGAGTAGTGAGACATTTTGATACAATACTGGGAACTGTGCCAAAGCATGTGTAACACAGGAAGAAAATCCAATGCGAGACCATTGTAATTAGTCCAATAAATGTTTTCACTTGGATGTATTAGAAACAAAGCGGGGCTTATTACGACACGCATGGGTTTAATAGT
>VOQK01043744.1:0-18379 GCA_015052645.1 Benitochromis conjunctus
AACTCAGCTCTTGTGAATAGGCAGAGGATCATTAGGGGGTCCATTGTCCTTCTGACCTCAGGAATTCACATGGTAGGGTGAGGCCAGTTCACAATGGGTTTCACCTGAAACCTAGTTGATTGTGACCTACAAC
This sequence comes from Benitochromis conjunctus, assembly GCA_015052645.1. NCBI lineage: Eukaryota > Metazoa > Chordata > Actinopteri > Cichliformes > Cichlidae > Benitochromis > Benitochromis conjunctus. Next base: position 134 of record VOQK01043744.1, read on the forward strand.
CGTTTTCACACCTCGGCTCCTGTGAATAGGCAGAGGATCATTAGGGGGCCATTGTCCCTCTTGGGGGGGGACACTCCCATAAGGCTTAAATCTGAGACTCTCCACCATTTGACCTTAGAACTGAAGAAGCTTCTCGGATGAGAGGTGAAACGTCTTCAAGCAACTCAAAGAAGTCCAGACGCTTTTTGCTTTTTTCTTTCCAAAATCCCCCTATGTAGCATCACAGTAGCAGGAAAATTAAGATTCCACCTGTTTCATCCTCCATTTTAACTCTAAGAGGACCTTCATTTTCAAAATGAACTCCAGCAGCGAGTGAGACAGGAAACAGTTCACCAAGCTCAGCGATCAGCTGAGCACGAGGCTCAGTACCGCCAGAGAAGTCGCCCCCTGCTGGTCATTAGACGGAATGCAGGAACTTAACTTTTCGAACCAAAATGCTGCGTCCCCCTTTCATCAACTTTCTGAGGTTTCTCTGGCCTTGCAGGAGATTGTGTTGTGTTTGATTTCTGCTGAAGCAAATTCAAACCTCAGTGTGAGTGACTCACTGATTTAAACTTTTAATTAGAGGGAGAAAAGCGTTTTTATACTGCAGTTTTCAGATTGTAGTCCAGCCTGGTGACACAGACTTCCTGTCATGGTCCTGGGTTTTGGACCTGGGGTTTTGACTTTAAGAACTTTGACTTTTTTATTTTTTTAATATCCTTGATTTCTTACTTTTCCTCATCATTTCCCTCTGTGTTTTCCTCCTGACTCAACCATGCTAAATGTGTCTGAGTTTCCTGTTATCAGTTATGGTTGTCCACTTCCTGTTTTACTTTGGTCCCTTGTTTTCTTCTCTTTTTATTTGATTGTCTTGACTGTTTGCAGCGGGGTCTTGTGCTCTTCCCGTGTTTTATCACCTGACTGTCCTCCATGTTTCGCCTCCGCCGTGTGTTTCCTGTGTTTCTCTCCGATTTTTTAATCCTGTTCATTTTTTGCTTACTGCATGTTCTTCTGACAGTTGTTATAGTTTAGTTTCTGATCGATCGGGTTTCCTTGTGTGGCCTTCAGGTGTGAGCTGCTGCTGACTGACTGCAGGGATGTTCACTCAGATGAAAGTGTGTTAAGTGCTGGGCCTAATGTTAATTAAAGCACTTGTCAGGCTGCAGGAGTTTGTGCTTTGCAAAGATGCCGCTGTTTGGTCTGCAGAGTGTGATGTGACTGTAACCGCTCTGTTTTCAGTGTGTATTTAAGAGAAAGTCTGAGTTAATTGGTTGTTCAGCTTCTTAGTCTTTTTGTCTTCCTGCTGGCCCGTCTTCCTCCCCCTCCTTGCCTGTATTTACCCACTCTGCTGGATGTGAGCTCCCCATGGAGCTGTGCTGCTCGCGGTTATCACACAGGTAGAGTAAATGTTTACTGAGCAACGTCGTCTTCAGACCTCCGAGGGATCGCGCTCCACTGACAGACTGCAGATCTGTTTTTATGTTTCTTCAACAACCTTAAAGTGATGTCTTCAAAAGCTTTGCTCACTAAACGCCGTACGCCAGTTTCACAGCTATTAAAGCAGTTGCTAGGAGACGGATTCATCTTCTTTCTGTATGCTATATACAAAATATATTTACAAACAGCCAGATGGAACAACGCTGATACCGGCTGCATGCAGTGTGGGGTAATCTCAGGAACCTACATCCCACAGGAGAAGATGAGAAATTACTGGAAAATACTGTTTCCTTTTTTTCTTACACTGAGCTGCTGAAAGCATGCACTCTGAGCACTTTATTAGGAACACCTCTACCATCTAATGCAGTGAAATTCAGCAAAAAGCAGCCAAGGCTCTACAGCCTCAAACACAAAGCAGGAAAATGTTCATGACAAAATCAGCATAAAGACCATAAAAGATGTCCTGATCCAGAGTTCAAGGAGCTCAGTGAAGCTACCTGACATGATTAAGAATGAAACCTGCACGAGCTGGCGTTTTGGACGTGTGCTGCTGTAGAGGGAGGTGAAGTAGGCCTTTGAGGGACCAGTCGCTGACCCTCTGTCAACCATTGGTTGTTAGGGAGAATTGTGTATTCCCCAACCAGTTGCCTGAAAACCTTCTTATGATTGCTTTCAGTGTCTGCAGTTTGCATGGAAGATTTTTAATATAAGTAAACAACAGTAATATTACCTGCATAACTGGAGCTTCTATGTGCATAAAATGAGCATTTTAAGCTGGGCTGGGTCATAGGTCAATTTTGGGTCAAGCTTGGCCTGGAGTCTCGCAGGTCGAGAGGCAGAGAGCACCCTGGACAGGTGTCCAATCTGTCGCAGAGCTAACACGAGGAGACAGACTCACCTTTACACATGGCAGAATCAGCAGCTACTCTTAACGTGGACGTGTCAGGACTGTGGGAGGAGTCCAGATCGCCCGGAGAGGACCCACACAGAGACAAGGAAGCGCGTCACACACAAAGCCTCAAGTGTTTGTAGACAAGTCGGCATCTTTCATGCAAACTGCAGGTAACCATGGCAGCCTGCTAATGAAAAAAGCCATCACATCGAGGTGGTTGGGTGTCTATGAATGAATTCACCTGACACAGTCAGCAGCCAGCCAGGTGAATAACACGCATTTGTCCCTTGTAACGGGGGTCGCATCACGCCTGATATGGTGGACGACTCTGGACGAGTGTGTGCATGACGTCATGTGAGGATCCTGTGAATGGTGCCCTGACAAAACAGGGGTTTCAGTTCACTCTCACTCGCTGCAGAAAACTCTCTTTAAATAACAGAAGGAGTGAAACAGCTTTAATTCACATTTTCAGCTGATGACTTTCTCATCAGCTGGCTGCTGTGTGTCCCTAAACAGAGAGATCATTTTAGTCAGCACAAACAGTCTGATGATTTCTGGGCAATTTCAGGACAAATATATTTGTTATGTTGTGGTTTTAAAGTCTGCATTTGCTCTGCGGTGGCAGCTGCCACAAACTCGGACCCCTGCTGCTCTGCGACATCCATCTGCAATCATCACGACGGTCGACCTGTGGGGCTGCCATGCTGTTTCCCAACGACTGCCTGAGCAGAAGCTGATATTTTACAGATCATCTCCTGGGAATCCTATCACATCATTATTCCTGGATCAGCTGTGAGAGCTGAGCTTCACCTCCTGTCATCTGTCTGCTGCACGATCGATTCCCCGGCTAAATGTTTTCGTTCCTGCTGGAAAAAACGCAGCCGCTTGCCTCGGTGCAGACCGCTCGCTTATTTTTGGAAACGACAACCAAGGACACGAAGTGCCTGAGAGGTTTGTACCCGAGCGGCTCTGCTGGGGAACGAGGGCCATGATTACCGTGATTCATTTTAAGGATTTTGTGTGAAAGTGAAGATTTGTTTCAGCTGCACAGTGACAGCAGCTCACACCAGCTCTGAGCTCGCCTCCACCTGCAGCGCTCACTTACAAAAACTCTAAAGGCACAGGTGCAGTCAGAGGACTGAACTACTTCCACTACTTTAAAGTATTTTTACTTGAATATTTATTTAATGCGAGGTTATGTTTCCAGTCATCGTGTTGGCTGCGGGGACGCTCGGCTGAATAAAGCACCCGCTGCAGAAAATGACACTTTTCAAGTTTCACAGTAAGATTTTCACACCACCTTCATCTCTCAGAGGTGAAGCCTTTCATTCCTGGAAATATTTAAGTAAATAAAGAATTCATTGAAATACAGCAGCACGAGATGGCTCTCCACATGAGACATGAGATTCTCCTTTGCAGGATGGAGCCAATCGAGAGTCCCACTGCTCCGCCCCGACCGCCCAGGAGGCAGAGGAAGGACGTTATCGCTCGCCATTCGACTGCAATGCTTGGCAGAAAACAGAAAAGTATTCATATTTTTATGTTTCTGTAAGTGTCGAGTACTGTGTGGAGTCGCTTTACAGGTGATGACAGATGCCATGTTTTTTGGTTACGCTCCACGATTTTTGTGTTTCCTGTTTTTCCTCTTCCCGCGGCTTCCTGTTTATCTGAGCCATTTTCTCATCCTTCTGTGGGTTACTTCCTGTTTTACTTTGCCTGTTTCTATGTTTTTTACTTCTCTCTGTCTCTGCATTTCATCAGCTTCACCTTCAGCTTCTCACTGTGAGGTCGTCCAGAAGCCTCTGGCCTGAAGGAAGTTCAGCACAGCCACAGACCAATCACAAACAGGAGAGGTCACAACATCATACGTAGTCACCCTGACATCCTGTCAATCATTAGCTGGCAGCCAATCAGAATATCCTGGAAAATCCTCCTTTGTGAAACTCAGAATGACCAATATCTACAAAATTAACTTTTAAATGTTTTTCATTCAGATCAAAAATGAGCGCCTGACCCAGAAACACCCAGGGACGTGTTATTGAAGTCACGGCTGATTTTCCACAGACTTGAGGTTTTGCAGACATGACGTTAACTTGTTTGCCATTTTGGACATGACAATCATGTAAATAAGACCCCAGGCACACAGACCTGCAGACCTGCCTGAAACCACCGGGCAGTAGGGAAATGTGTTGGCGTGGTCGCCAGCAGTCAGAAAAACACGTTTCTGTCACATCCAATATGGCAGACAACTCTGAGGTCATATGAGAAACCTCAATAGGACCACAACAGGTGTCTCCCCCTGGTGATCTTTAGAAAGGATGCAGGTTTAAGAGTTAAAAAGAGTTTTAACACTATTTTAAATGAACACTGTTAACAGACTACCACAGCTCTGTTAAGACAGGGAGGGTCTGCCTACAGTTACAGCTGCATGGTCATTCAAACAGTTTTTATTGTTCAGCTGCAGACCAGCTGACGTTCAATGGTCGGGAGGAGGAGAAACCTTATTGCAGGCCATCAAGCACAAAGCTCAGGTGCTCTGCGTTGGGATCAGAGCCAGCAGAATTCAGTATGACTGTCACAGAATACACCTGCAGACCACCCGGCCTGCCCGGCCCGTGAGCAGGACCTCCTCTGTCTGCATGCTTGTGCAGTTCTGGGTGTTTCTGAGTCTCTGTAATTCCCAGAAACATTAGAGCGAGCCTCCAGCAGCGCCCACCACGCTGCGAGGATATGACTCTGTGATTGAGTGTGCAGGCGAACCATGCAGGGAGATTATTATTGTGCATGTGGATAGAATGAGAACTGAGTGTGAGTTTTCCCTTTGCTCAAATTTAATTAGTCTTTGCATGATGATATTTGCTTCACAAAATAATATTTGTGTGCCTGCAGGAAACTTCCTGCGCTCAAAAAGGTCACGCTATGAAATAAATGTAATGATACATGATAACAGTATGCTTTTATGCTATTTAGCTGATGAGCATGCAAACATTTCTGTGGCTTTTCAGATATATTTAGCTGCAGGATCATTGTTTTCTCCCTAAATGAGCTTCGTTCCATGCCATCTGAAACTCATGCCCAGACTCTCATGAATACTGTTCAGAGTAGAACTTCAGCAAAAACTCAAAGCATGCTGGATCATATAATTCAAAATGCTGGTATTGATTTAATAGATGCATAGATCTCATAATAACTTCTGGACTTGTTGTTAAAAGAGGCTCATTATATGTTTGTAAATGTTCAAATCTGCACCGTGTTTTATTGGACAGAAGGGTGAAAATGAAGCTCCAAACCCAGCAGTCCTGCAGGTACCATGAACGCATCAGAAACGGCTTTACTGTGGTCAGAGATCAGGTGGGCTCGTTTCGAGGAAAGAAGGCAGGTTTAAGGCTCTTCAGCATCGAGTTCACTTTAATTCTTATAAACATCTATGAAGTAAATCCCACCAAAATGTGAAGGAGTGGCTAAAATCACCAAAATTATTTTTATCATGCAGTAATTTCTGCACACGGGGGTCACACAGGACACCAGAAGCAAAGGTTTGCCCCTCACCGATGCTAATTTAGCTAATTTTCCTCAATAAATGAATGCTTTGTCTCATTTTTATCCTGAGATCTCATTAAGTACTTGTAGTACACGTGAAGATGTGTTTTAGGATATTCACGCAGAAATACTTAAAAAATAAATCGAGGGTTCTTAAACATCGCAGCAGCACTTCAGACGAGTGCACCTTCAGAACAGAGCCATCTGTGACTAATAATTTTATCTGAGGTGCCATAAAATCTGTGAGGACACTCGAGAAAAGTTCATGTACTTTAAGCCTGAACTTCCTGAGTGAAGGTGCTGCACTGCGCACCGCCTTTCACACACTGTCCTATTTTCAGCGTGTTTCTGGGAGGATTTCGCCTCCTTGGCAGATGTTTGTTTCTGTCTGAGTTTCCATTTGTTTTGCCCTTCAGTGCAGATTAACTTTAAGCCGTTTCCATGACTGTGTGAACCCATTTAAATAATCTTTACATGTATAGATCTGCACTTTAAACGCCTGTGAGTAATTACAGTGGATAGCAACGTCAGCCGTGATGCCATCCCATTAATTACAGTTATTATCCGGAAGCGCAGGTATGCTGTTTCTACATAGATACCAGGGGTACAAACGGCTCCTAGTGGATCACAGATCAGCTGTGATTAATACGAGGCCTGAAATAAAACAGCGTAAAGAGTGAAAAATATATAATTACAGGAGGAAACAGAACAACAGCCTCGTCTGCAGAACAAGAACTGAGACTGGAAGTGGACTCTGCGCTGTATGTTAGCCTCTGTTAACAAGTGTCATCGCTGCTTTCACTCCTCAGTCAGAAACATCAGCCTCACACATTGTCACGACCTTTCATCCATTGGTTTGTGTTGGTGGGCATGAATTTCTCTTTTTTTCTTTTTCTTGAGGCGTGTGCATCAGTTCTAACTGATTTTTGAATGTGGTCGTAATTACAAACATGCTGCTTGCTAAAGCTGAGACAACAAAAACTACTCTGTTAGAGGTTAAAACGGTTGCTGTGTATTTTAAAACTTAGTTTTCCTGGTTGCCATGGTGACACCTCCCTTCTGCAAACATAGACATTAATGACATGTAACATAGATGACCATCTGACCACTCATGTAATGAAAACAAGACTATAGATTCTTTTTGTGTGACTATTTCTAAAACTGCTGTGAGAGTGGGCGTGGCATGTTTAGAGTTTCTGCTTGCTGGATGAAGCGTGTGTCTCTTTAACGTGTTTCAGTCCATTGACTAACAGTCACAGTTCCTCAGAATATTCAGACCTCTTTCTCAGCCACTCCAGCTTTTTATCAATGCAAGCAAAAATTCAGAGCAACAGTCGCTTTGTTTTGTATTTGATGTTAGATCTTTTCCAGCAATAAAGCTGCCGTTTTGAGTTTATTCTCTGCGTATGAGTCCTGCGTTTGGGTCCTACATCCTTCTTGCCACACAGCAAACATGACACCAAGATTCCTCATAGTGTTACTGGAGGCCAGAGTAATGCCTTCCAGGGTTAAAGAAGTAATGGTGTGACTGCAGCCTCTGGGATCAGGTGTCCCACGGTGTATATTTGAAGAGAAAAATCCCTCGCAGCGTGGACATGAAGCTGCGGATCAAGAGTTTTCACAGAGTAAACCAAAACACGCAGCAGCAGATTAATGACTAAGCTCGTACTGTGGATGGATTGTCTCATTGTCTGTCTATGGCGTGAACCCTCATCCTCCATCATCATGTGTTTCCATCAACTAGGCAGACTTCACCAACCCTCCAAATGTCTGGTTGTAGTTCTGTTGTGGTTCTGTTGGTTGTAAATTTGTTTTTCTGTTTAGCAGAAATAAACAGCTGAACAGGCTTCAAACATGATTTGTGCTCTTGTCGGACTGTTACGTGCTCTCAGTGTTGTTCTGTAGTAATTAAATGGTATTTTATAGTTGTGTTTTTTTATGGAGCCTTGAATAAGCAGCAACCAGACATGAATCTGTACATTAGCGCTCTGCTCCGTATGAAAATCTGAACTGCATCTTTCAGATTTCCGGTTCTGAAAGCTGCAACTGAAATAATTCATGCTAGTCGTTCTCAGTTTGTCCCTAAGCTGTCCACAGCACTGAAACGGGAGAGAATAAATCCATTATTCATAATCCACCTCTTTTTAAGTTTCAAAGTCAATAATATATTTAACAACACACTCCCAGTTTGCTCCTCTCGTGTCGGCATCACAAGGAGCTAACCGTCGGTCTTCTCAAAGTTAATTAACCAGCGGTGTTTGGAAAAACCTAGAAGGTCATTTTTTTTAAAGCTCTCACCGAGACTTCTCTAACCATGAAAATATTTTGTTTAATAAACTCATTTGCACCACAGCAACAGGACAATTTTCCTTTTCGTCATTCAGTGGATGGATTTTATTAATTTAGAAGGTTAGAAGAGAAAGTACCTGCAGAGCCTCGTTTTCCTCGCATACAAGTGCCGTTATAATTAGGTAATCAATGTTTTCACTTCACCTGTCAGTCATTTTAATTTTATGGTTGATTAATGCACCATCATTGTTTTGTTTTTCTGTGAAGTCTTACTGAGAGGCCTGAATACTAACTGCAGTTGTCAGATAAGCTAATGCAGTAATCTGTCCCTCTGAAGCTGAAAATGGTAAATTTTTCTCCATGCAGGTGCTTCTGTGCAGGTTAACGCAGGACGACCTCCCCCCTTTGCCTCATCTGCGTCAATGACATTGAGAAAGAAAAGAATTTGCGTAAAGCTGCTGACTCAAATCCTATTAAAATTCACCGGGTTGTCAGCTCCTTTGTTTTCTGCTTTGATTTGTGCTGAGTGTGGCTCTCACACAGGGGAGGTATTCTTCATTGTTTGGTCTGTGTCGCCTCAAGTTATGCTTTCATGAGCTGAGGAGACGCCCGCCTCCAAATCCCCCTGCCTCGTCCTTTAACAGGCGGCTGAGGAAGGAAGGCTTTGAACAGAAACACACATTCAGTATAAACACGAACACATCCCTTAACAAGCGTGAATTCTTTCATTTCTCTCCACGCAAACACCAATAATCACACTCTGATTTGCATGTTTTGTGTGATTGATTGCGTTTAAAGCCACGCAGCACAGTGTGTGAATCCAGACCTGGATGATCAAACTGGGATGTGCTCAAGGAAAGACATGATGCGGGGGGAAATGGCTAGTTTTTGTGTAGGTAACAGTGAGTCAGTATGTTCCTAATTTGAGTCAGTGGGGAGCTGGAAAAGATGAAAGCACAGTGCTGCTTCCAGTTTCCTCCTCACACTGAGATCTCAATGTGACAAAACACAAAGTGAGGTTAAAAGGATCAGAGAGTTTGAGTCGATTTTTGTTTCTACAGCTTCTTTTTCTGTTTTTTAGTTTGCATTTGGCAGCAGAGGGCCAAATCCTTGTGGCGTGGACACAGGAATGTGATCAAAGCTGCTGCGAATCAAACAAATGGGTCAAATTTGCCAATATGGCTTCAAATACAGCGGAGGAATTTATTGTGACCCAAACTAAAAATCTTTGCGTGGATAAATTAATTAAAAAAAACATTTTGGGGAGAAGTACGAGGTGTGTAGAGAGCAAATACAAGATCAGTGTAGAGTCTCAGGACTGTGGTTTGTGCAGCAGAAGCTTTATCGCATTTCATCCAAACCTCTATATAAAGTTTTTGATTTCAACCAGGGATGCAAGTCCTCCAGGATATACTTCTAGAAAAATTTGAGATACTCTAAGTGCAACCTGAGATAGTGCTGCTACTACATCCACAAGACTGTGTAATTTAAAGAATGGATGCACACAGGTGATGAGAGAAATGGGACAGGAGAGAAATCACTGTAACTTAGATTTCATTGGGCAAGCACTGCTGTCCTTGCTTGTCCTGACAAATTGCTGTTGTATGAACAAAATGTATTGAATTGGTAGCTAACAACTCTAATTGTTTAACCAGTAGGGTTTAAGTGACAGTACTTAAAAAAAAAAACACAAGAAAATGTTAAACATTCTGGATAAACAGCTAATATAGATGTCACAAGGCCCGGAGGCCAGTACAAGAGATGGACCCAAGTGCAGACACCAGACTGTGACTGCAATCAGTTTAACAGACTTTATTTACACAGGTACAGGAGACAATAAACTAGCAAAACTGCATAAACTGCATTTTCTTTATGAATTAAGCTGTAAATATTTACTTATTTATGCATTTGTAAAGATTGACCTGACACACTGGTATGTTGTTCACGTTTGAGGAGTGTTTATTGCAATAGCACACATGTGACGTTTATATGGTTCGGCACCCGGTTCACCAGCTTTATAGCTGTTCTCCAGCACACACTCCCCCTATGGGCTCTGGCTTTGCTATATTTCAGGGAGAAACCTCATTAGTTGATTCTGTGCACCTGCTCGCCAACCTCCCTGGCACTCCCCCTTGAGCTCACTGCACCAACCCCCTGCAGCTGAGCCAGGGACCACCACAAACACTGTGATTGCAGAGGTGCATGCTGGGAAATATGTTACCTGTACTTTCTGACCTTGCTTGCTTGTTGACATCAACTATGCAACAAGTTGTTGCCTACTTAGTTGTTGCAGTGTCATTTTAAATGATGTTTAGCGAGCAAAGCTTCCTAACAGAAGATGAGTAAACCTCTAACCCAGCCATGGAGAAGTTAATGTCTGGAAGGACATCCAGCATAAACTTTTGGCCAAGTTAAACATGTGGATAGTAAAGAATGAGATTTCAATACTGGATTTCAGTAACCACCTTCAGTGTTGGTCAGCAGGGTGGAAATTGTACTACTGCTGGCCAAAGACAAAGGAAGAGGAGAGGGGGAAGGAAAGGCAGGAGTTTTTAAGTAAGAGTCCAGACTATAAATGTCAGGACTATGATTGGTAAAGAGAGAGAAAAGACCTCAGAGAAGATTCATGGATTTAGTGAAAAAGGACTTGCAGAGTGTTGTGATTAGAGGAGGACACTGGGAAAGAAATGAAGGCAGATGATCCGCTGTGACGACCCCTAAAGGGAGCAGTTGAAAAAAGAAGAAAACACAATTTATGTGTTAGCAAACGTTATAAATTATGCAATCATACTGTAATTTTTGTGTGTTATTCTCTTATAATCAGTGTTACTGGGGGTGAAAGAAATGTCAAATTGCATCTTATGTACAGACAGTTATTAAGATAGATCTGGATGTTAGAATATGCAAAACAGCATCATGCATAACCCTCCAATTTTAACATGTTGGCCTAGAAAATCATTATAATTCTGTATTTTAATGATAGAGAGCTTATTGTCTGAGCGCATGATTGTTGCTTTTGGTGCTAGATATCCAGAATGTGGATAAATTGCATTTGGAAGAGTTTTTGCTGTGCTTGCCCTCTGTGTTTGTGTTACTGCAGTGCTGATTGAATGCTGCAGCTCTATTTTTTCCATCATAGTGAAAATAATATCTGTTGCTGAACTGAGTCAGTCAGTGATCCTTGAGTTCCTCATTTCTTCTTTCTTTTCAGGTAAAAATATACTATATGTCTTAAAAATATGTTTCCAAAGAAGTAAACCACATTCTCTATTACATTTTCACTCAAAGCATTTTTGTCTCTGATATAAGGTTAATTTAAACATTTCATTTAAAAGACCAATAAAGTTATCGTGAACAGGCATGTACGGTGCTTGAGGTCTAGACCACACAACGTTTAAGCAGGGGTTCAGGTTTTACTCCCATGTAGCACAGTTCAGTTTATTTGTGTGCTTTTTCTCTGTTTTTGTATTTTCATACTGTTCACTTGAGCTTTGGGACCAAAACAGCTCAGTTTGGGTTAAAAAAAAAAAAATCTTGTCCTGTCTTGCAGCTTTTGCAATCAGAATTATGATCTCAATGCTTGCCGATGCCAAACACATTTTGCTTTTGCAATAACAGCTATATAGGATCTCTATAGGCTCCTCATGTTCAAGTGAATCTTTTATCAGTTTATTTATTCATTTGTCAGTGAATACTGACCTGAAGGAACAACATGGTTATTATTATAATTTTACTATAATGATCATGCTGCATGTCTGTATGTACCCTCTGTCTGTATGTTCTCCTCATGGCTGGTTCAAACTGCACGGACATGGTCACTCATGCAGCAATTATTAACAGCTATACGTTTAAAGAACATTTACTATAAATCCCAGTTCTTTGGATGTTTGGATTCACTATCATGCTGTGAATGCGATGTATGTAGGTATGTAAGGATGACACAAAAACTTGTCACATTTTACTCCAACTTCATTCTCAGCTTCACTCAACTGGTTTTACAAGGTGGCAAAACATCCCCTAGAACCCAGAAAAATTACTCCTCCCACTTCCCTTCTCGCTGGGTGTGAGTGAAGTCCCCTGGTGGTCACCATGACAGAATTTAGTTTAACTCACCACTAAATTCAGAATGAAGAGTTTGAAAAAGCGTTGCAGGTCCTAATAAATAATAACAAACTTTATATCACCTTTCAAAGTGCTTCAGGAGATAAGAAGCAAACAACTGCAAATCAAACTTTAAAGAGGAGATTCAGGTGATCAGCTTTAGGAACAGGAAATTCAAAGTGACGAATAAAGAAAATTAAACCTGAACAGATGAATTAAAAGCAAGCATAAATTAATTAAAACTAATTAAAGGAGAGTGTGATTAAACAATTATGAAGGGCATCGTAGAAATAACTCAAATCTCCTCGGTGAGATTACAGCGAGCGAGCACCCTAACAGAAAAAGCTCGATCACTATCAGTTCTCAGCATGGCGGTGCCATACTGCAAAGTTTGGGATCAATCCGATAACAAGTAAATGAAGGGCAGTATTGCCAATACCGTTACACCTATAAAGGGAGCTTTTAAGAGCAGCATGTCATGATTTATTAGCTGAATCATTTTACATTTGCCAAATTCAGAACACATTTTAATGAACACCAAACCACAGTGTTGGGATTTTTACTACCCATAATAAATAAACACAGTAAAAAAAACCTTCAGCTTTTCTTATCTATTGATGGTGGGGTTTTTTTTTAGATTTGGAAGCTAAATGTACTCGTCTTTAAAGGACAGCGTCTGTTCTTTAAATGTGCTAAAGGCTGTAAAGAATTGACAGTCGACAGAAAAAGGTTGTTTTTTCATAATGCATGTTTGAGGTATATTTTTTTATCTAAAAAAATGGTAATAAAAATGTATTTAGCACAGTTCAGCGGGATTCATACTGCAAATTGAGGACAGAAAAAAGTATTAATCCAAGTAGCAATCTGATCCTAATACCAGTGTTGGTATGGATGCTATCAATATTTGATCGCTCTGCCCACCTCTAGTTCTCAGCCAAGATGGTTGGATGACCAGCAGAGCCTCTGCTGAGGACCTCTGGTTACAGCCAGGGGCATACAGGATTAGGAATACTGAGATATACTTTGGTGTGATCCCAGAGTGGCACTTAAAAGTCAACATTGAAATCTTAAAATAAATGTTTCCTTTTTCAGGTTTCAGGAAGAAGTCAGGCTGCAACAGTTTGGATCAGATGTATGAAGAACTGCAGCAATCTGATCTAATCTAGCTCAAATCTCTTTTTTGGATAAAACTGAACTGACCTTTCTGAGTCTCCTAAACTGTATAAAACACAAACAGACAAGTGACATGCTTACTGATTCATGCTGGTGGCAGTAAAGACATCGGCCACAAATACTTATAAATGCAAGAGAAAAAGACTGGGTTTGAGGCCGATGCTGAAGGACCAGCATAAGAGGAAGCATGAATTAAAAACTGAGTATGACTCATGCAGATCTACTCAGTTGAATTCACAACATAAAACAATAATAATAAACAGAACAGGCAAACTCCACATAAATGTGTTTACATGGAGCAGGTTTGGGTCCGCGGCCAGAATAAATGCCTCTAACATTTCGCAGATGGATTATGAAAACAATGTTTTTCCGAATGGACGGCCTCTCAACCTCTCGAGTTCAGAGGATAAACTGTGCGCAGGACGGTGGGTTGTTGTTAATATTCTCAGGTGTTATCGTCATCATCGGACCTCTGTCTGTGCATCCTGAGCAGCTGACATTATGCCAAAGACAAAGACGCTGAAATGTCCCAAGTTTAAATGAGGATGGCCTCGCATGCTGCCGACTTCACCCGCAGCTATCTTCTTGCCATTTCCTAAAAGGAATGTAATTTCTGTAAAAATCAAAACAAAAAGCCAAAACAAATCTTGTCTGAGGCAATTTTCGGCTATTTACTTGTCAGGCCAAGCTTTTTAAGATGCCAGATTGCTCAGACACAAGCGCAGACAGCAGCTGACATTCACAGATGCAGACAAATTACACATGGACACTTCAGCTGGAGAGAGAGCAAAGACAAAGACAAGTGCAAAATATCTGAACACAATTACTGATCCCGAGACGGAGTCGGATCATACCAGCGATTGCACCCTCGTCTGAGAAACTGCTGCCGTTAAAGCACACCGTGAAGATGCTAATTACACTTTTCATGTCATTTATAACTTCAAAGCTACGACAGTGTTCACATGTTGAAAACAATAGAAACTGTGATTTAATCACTGCAAAGACGGAGATAATAAATTCCGATATTAACATGTTAGTATAATTAGTCACAAGAGTTTAATTTGAAAGGATTTGTTAGAACATTTAAACACTTTTTTCTCTGCTGAACCCGTCTGCTCATTAATCTGATTCACAGAAAGTATTCCAACATCACATTCCTGTAATAAAGCATGTGTCCTCTGTACTAATAACACTTAATGATCCAAATAAAACAGTATACCTCAGTCAAGCCAGTCAGTTCCCTCTATGCATGAAGTACCAACAGGCTCAGAGGATCCAGCTTAGTTGGTTTGTGATATTTTGCTGAGAACACCAAGGCGATGTCTTATTTCATATTGTTCTTATTTCATTGTTGAATGTATTTGTCAGGTTGTGACACCAAATGTCTAAATCTTTAGCCTGACTCATGACATTATTTCTTGTGGGGATACCGGATGGTCAAACTGAACTCTCCAGCTTTGTTTTGGAGAAAATGATGAGCTGCACAAAACAGCAAAAGGAACTCAATCTTATAGATTATACACACGTGGACAAAATTGTTGGTACCCTTTGGTCAATGAAAGAAAAACTCACAGTGGTCACAGAAATAACTTTAATCTCACAAAAGTAATAATAAATAAAAATTCTATAAATGTTAGCCAATCAAAGTCAGACATTGCTTTTCAACCACGCTTCAACAGAATTATATATATATTAAAAATAAACACATGGAACAGGCCTGGACAAAAATGATGGTACCCCTAACTTAATATTTTGTTGCACAATCTTTTGAGGCAATCACTGCAATCAAACGATTCCTGTAACTGTCGATGACTTGTGCACCTCTCAGCAGGTATTTTGGCCCACTCCTCCTGAGCAAACTGCTCCAGTTGTTTCTGGTTTGAATGGCACCTTTTCCAGACGCGTGTTTCAGCTCCTTCCAAAGATGCTCGGTAGGATTGAGGTCAGGGCACATAGAAGGCCACTTTAGAGTAGTCCAGTGTTTTCCTCTTAGCCATTCTTGGGTGTTTTCTGTGTGTTTTGGGTCATTGTCCTGTTGCAAGACCCATGACCTGTGACTGAGACCAAGCTTTCTGGCACTGGCCAGCACATTTCTCTCTAGAATCCCTTGATAGTCTTGAGATTTCATTGTACCCTGCACAGATTCAAGACACCCTGTGCCAGATGCAGCAAAGCATCCCCAGAACATAGAGCCTCCTCCATGTTTCACAGTAGGGACAGTGTTCTTTTCTTGAACACTGTCCCTACTTTTTGTCCCTACTTTTCTTGCTTAATTTTTCCACCTGTGAACATAGAGCTGATGTGCTTTGGCAAAAAGTTCAATTTTTGTCTCATCTGCCCATAGGACATTCTCCCAGAAGCTCTGTGGCTGGTCAACATGTAGTTTGGCATATTCCAGTCTGGCTTTTTTATGATTTGTTTTCAACAATGGTGTCCTCCTTGGTCATCTCCCATGTAGTCCACTTTGGCTCAAACAGCCATGACGGATGGTGCAATCTGATGGTGCGATATATACATATATATGGATCAACAGCTGATTTTGACAAGCTTCTGAAGTGTGTCAGACCTGACCTAACCCAAATCGTCCTGAACCTGTCAAGAACCAGTTCAAACAGCTTGACTCTGACCTTCACGGGCAGAAAGCCTCTGACATTTTCTCACATTTATCACAAAGAGACGTTTCAGATGGTGTGAACGGGCTTTTTTTACGGATTTTATGGAACCTTTTATGTACGCCAGCAGAAGAATGCAGAGATCAAATCAGTTGGGTCGGCAGGAGTCTGACCTACAACAACCATCTGATGTAAACCGTTCACATCAAAGTCCCAACTGCAACGTGAAATGTCACCTAGCAGATTGGTTGTATTACGCATTCAGAGTCAGTTTGGGTATGTTCTCTTTGCACATGCTCAGTTAGGCTTTCTTCTGCTTCCGGACGTAGACGCAAATAAAGTCAAAAAAGATAGCTGTAACCTTCAGATCAAAGACTGGCATAGTTGCTACAACATTACCCACTGAAACCTAGATTGTAGCTTCATAACTGCCATTATCACAGAGAATTTCTATCACCAAAACTGGAGCTCAGCCTTTGTAAATGTCTGTTAGTACAGTAACATCACAGCAGCCATATTATTGGTCAGATGATGTCATTAAAAATGCTCCAAAAAGCTTCAACAGCACAAGCATAGTCCAGAGGTCCATTTCAGGGACTCCAGTTAGCTGAGGTGAAGACTAGCAGAGGCTAGCAGCTATAGCCACCTGTGTCACAATCCACCTGTCAATCAAAGAGGCCACGCCCCTAATAAGGCAAGGTTTAAGCCTTAATACAATTTAAACAGGTGAGTTATAAACACATGTTATTATGAAGGAGCAAAATATCCACAGAGAACAAACAGTTTGTGTTTCAGGCTGTAAACATGTTTATTTCTGCTGGAAAGTTTTAACATGGGAGTCTATGGGGACTGGCTCACTGCTGCCTCTGCTGGACGGTAGAGGGACTGCAGGGCTTCGTCTGGCCTGCTTTTTCAGCTCCTAAAGTTGATGCTTGGTTTAGTCTTAGTGAACAATACGTTACGTTCATTTTGTAAATGATGGTCCCAGCAGAGTTTAAAAGGATGATGGAGCAGGGGCTGATTTAGGCCAGGTTACAGTGTCAATATTGTATAAGCGTGCCTTGGTTTCACAGTCAGATCGCTCCTTGATGGTCACGAGGACAAAACCCAGCATAAGGATACAGATCTGGAACTTTGCAAATCACTGGATGCTGTAAGTTATGGCGGCACATACAAACCAAGAAGGTAACTGAAAAATTAGCTGGCTGGAGAAGCTGTTTCACAGACTGCATTAAGGATCCTCACTGAGGCTCAGTTTTACAGAACTCTGAAGGGAGTGCATACTTATCTCTAATAAATGAAATGGAGAATAAAACAGGTGGATATAAACTGCTGTTCACGCCTCCATTTCCAAATCTGTTTGCTCTTTCAGGTTCCAAAATAAATCAAGCTCAGAGGCACCGCCGAGAGTTACAAACAGTTCATAAAAGTAAGAAATTGATGTTTATTCATATCAGATATAGCAGTCAGAGCATCTACAGAGAGCCATGTTTAAGAAAAGATGAGTGTGGCTGTGCTCCAGCTGTTACTGAAAGTTTAATGTCCAGATGTGGATGAAAAAGAGGATTCATGAAATTTAGCCGCATTAGCTGAAACGTGAAACAGCGCCTCAAACTTACATTCTTTTACATGACCATCGAGGGGCGATACCTATACTCATAGAATGACCTGTAGACCATGACACTGACTGCAGGGAGTCTAATCGGCCTGAAGTTAAAAATGATGAGCTTAGAGTAATAATGAGGTTCTGGCTCTGTTTTCAGACACGTGATGGTCTTCTAGCAGATGATGGATCGACAGCTCACGCTCTGCAGGGCTCCAAGATGGCCGGCTTGTTTCTGTGGGTAACTATAGGACTTGCTGCTGGCTCTGATGTTTCTGTAGCTGATATCTATTAGCATTGTTGTTCTCAAAGTGTAAACTATTCTTTGTTTCAGGATATTCAGTTTGGCTGAGGGCAAATTCGAGCTTCTTTCTTCATCTTTTGATTTAACAATATTTCCAGTCTTTATTCACTGATTTTACAAGCTTGTTACAGCTGCTGCAAAGACCCTTATTATGCATTAAACCTGATTTAAACAATGTCTTAATGGAAAGATGACTGAGTGTCGGGCAGTAGACGAGAGGCTTGTTACTGGCAGATGAGATTCCTCTGAAAGCGCTTCAGAGTAAGTATTGATTTTGCATTCTTGTATCAGTGCCTGTAAGCCCGGGGAAGGG
>VOQK01043745.1:7424-18920 GCA_015052645.1 Benitochromis conjunctus
TGTTTTTAGCCCAAACACAGGAAATTTGCATAATTTTCTCCATGTGAGACACCGTCAACAGCCAACATCCTGTGTCAATGGGAAACATTATCACAGGCCTGTGTGCCCTGCTTGTGGCCAGCTTCAGATTTCTGTGTCAGTGGGCAAGCCCACCTTGAACAGGTCACTGGGAAGGATGCCAGCATTAACTGTGAGCACATATGCCCATCTGACCTGTGATGGCACGGAGTGGTGTAGATGACTGGATGACCAGGAGGTGAAAGCATAAAGGTCGGAGTGAGGTCACATCCCTCTGGTAACTACGCAGACCTGCGCTCATGTGTGTCCACACAAATGAACACCAAAATGGGCAAAAAACTGGCTACAATTAAAACACACACACACACACACACACACGCACGCACACACACACACACACACACAAACACATGCACAGACAGCTGCCTTTGTGGACATATGGATTGTGTTTGCTTGTGTGAGTATGAGAAAGACACACACACACACACACACACAGAGGATTTATGAGGCACTATTGTTGGTTATTTACAGGTACTGCTCTGCTCTATTTACTGTCCATAACTGCGGACTGTTGGCCTTGTTTAGCACTGCTGGGGCAGAACCACTTACTGTATTGTCAAAATCTGTGTGTGTGTGTGCGTGCGTGCGTGCGTGCATGTATTGCACCAACCCCGCCTCCAGCAACAAAACCCACCTCCCTATAAATCCAGGATGATTTAACATGAGCCCCTATTTACTCTCACTCATCGTGTGTGTCGCCAGCTTCACCACGGATCTCTGGGGCATAAAATATACACAGCGTGCCACTCTGCTAGCTAGATGGCTGAAAAAAAAAAGAATCACCAAATATCAATCGCGGCGCACCCCAATGGCTTCCACTTCTCTCATTATCACTCTAAGGAGTGTGGGAGTGCAAAGATGAGCCTCCTCACTTGATAGTAGACAGTTCCCACTCTCTTACCCTCGCAGCCTCTCCCTCTCAAAAAGCTGCTAACCAGACATCTTATCATCCAATCAAGCAGACAAACCTTACCTACACTCCACACCTCATCACCCAACCAAAAATAAATGTCTTCAGCAGCAGCAGCAGCGTCAGAAGCATGACAGATGTGTGAAGAGGAAGAATGGAAAGTGGTTGAAGTGAGGGATCGTAAAACGAGCAATTCAGCCAAGGAAGGAAAGCGAAGAGCAGAGATATATTCTGAGAGATTGTTCCTTAAAACTTCCTTCAGTCCAATAACAACAAATATGAGAAATATTTAATTTTCTCTGAACCTTCACGTGCTAGCCTCCTACACAAAACGAAGGACACATTTTCAAAGTAATGGAAGGACAGCAGCGTTTTGATCTCGAATGCAACACAAAGCTCCACTGCCTGATTATTAATGTAGCTGCCTGTAACTCTTAGAGTTTCACAATGATCCCAAAATAACATTTTTGTTTAACAGATGATATGTTTTCTAACATTAACCATTTCGTTTTTCACAGAATCTGCTTTAAATATAGAAAATTTAAGCTGCATACCATAACAGAAGCATGCATGAGGGGTCAATGTTACTGACAGGCAGGGATTCTAGATTTGTAGGAGGGGCTTCATTCTTCAGTAGAAAGTAGTTCTAATGCGCTGCATGAGACATGGGATTTTAGTTAGTAAGAAGCAATAAATTGCTGTGGAAATTCAGGTTGACCATTGTTTGCAAGAATTAAGAGGCGTCACAGAAAACTTGGTTTGCCTTTCAGGAATTCACATCAAATTTGAATATGTGGCAGTAAAGAAACATCTAGTCTGGTATGACGTAGTCTTCTATGACTGTAGACTGGCAAAGTACCCAGAGATAGGTTGCATTTTCATCTTCTGAGTTGCTATTTTTTTAAGTGAAGTCATTTTGTACAAGCTCTACCACACACTACATTCCATTCACATCCATTACGTTTAATGATGATAGATATCACAAATCGAATCTATCAAAATAAGCAGAAACCACTTGGGAGAAGCGAAACCGCTCATTCTTATTTAATTTATGCACTTGTTTTCCTCGTTGAAATGCACTGCAACCCAGTTTCTAGTTTATTAGTTAATGTTGCTCATGTTGCTCACAGGGGATCAAAATAAAGCAAGAATATTGGAAAACAAAAATCAGAGAATCAGAAGTTGTGTTTCAGTTTAAATATCAAGAGTCAAACAAGATTACAATGTTATCAATTTTCCTCAATATAACCGAATCATCTCTTATGCAGGAATAGTAGAAGCACTTTCCTAATATATGTTCTGTGCATGAAGTGCTGTATAATACTGAAAGATAAACAGAAGAAAACCTCTTTAGCTTGGGTTGTGCTTGTTGCTGTCTGCGCTTCATCACTGGCTCCATTTTTTTGTTGACATTGTGCGATACATGAGATGATCCACGCGCAGGATTTGTATGACACTTCAACTCCACACATAAACACAGCTGTGATGACAGTCCATAGCCGATTGTGTGCTAATGTGGGCTGTGCATTTCCACAGCGTGGAAAGCCAAACATGAAAACATGACCACTGTGTGTCACGCTCAGACTCCGAGCTCAGACACTGTGCATGCTCTCTGCTGACATGCACAAGTAATTCAATTAGATATCCATGAATACCTAATTTTCTATAATATAGCAGCTTCTATTATAGATGAGAAATACAAATGCTGTGCTCAGGCAGTAATGTGGCGGCAGCTTGCTAGTAGTGGTAGTAGGTAAAAAAAATTACAAGCGGATATGCACACTGAAACGAGATCAATGTCAGCTATAAAGCATCACTGTACTGTGCTGAGCCTCTATGACAAGTGACAGGATTTAAGAGGAAGAGCAAAAGGTTTTAAAATAATGGCAAAAACTGTAACAGCTACAGTTATTCCCAGGGAACAATCTCTAAACTGCTGAACCATACGTGAAGCAAAAGAAAGGCAAAGCCTGAGGTTATATTTCATCAGTTGGAAGAACATTTTTCACACAGCTCACGGGTTTGAAAAAGTCAGGATGTAAACAAGAAGGTACAATCATGAATTCTCCGCTTTTATTTTACTTATCTTGGGACAGCTGTGGCTCTCGGGTCAGCTCATGTCACCGAAACACGTCCCCCTGGACAGCTACGTAACGGCAGCATATACCTGAATATACCTGTGTGTGTCTTTGCATGAGTGAGTGCTGCACAGACAAAAAAAAAAAAGAAAAAAGCAGGACTAGACTTGAGCAGACAGCTCCGCCGGCACGCATCATCGCCTATCTCACACGCAGACCTCACAACACCTCGACTTCCACTCTGGCCTTGCGCATCTGACACCTGCCCCCAACACACCAGCCACCCGTGACACACACCACCTGCTACCTGCTCACACACTGATGGATAGAGACAGGGAGACACACACACCTACAAACAAACGAACGGTTTTGTCGGGCGTGTGAGGGCCTTCTGCCAAAAAAAACAAACAAAAAAAACAACCCAACTGAGCCAAAAGCTGCATAGAAACTTGCAGGAAAAATCATGTTAGACTTGTGTAAGCTGAAACTCTTAAAAAAGCTCGGACAAAGTTTAGACCCAGTAGCTAAATGTTTGCTGCTATTATGAGCTCTGTGACACTGAAAGGGTCTCAAGTTAATCACTTCTGGAGTGTGAGAAGTGGTTTCTCTCTCAGTCCCTGTAAAGAAATAAATTAAGCTGCACAGCACAGGCTTTGGAAGCAATTATTAATAAAATAATATTTATATTCATAAAACAGCTTTAAGGGTATGAGTGCAATAACACAATTATCATAGAATGTTACACACACAAGAACTCTTAAATACAATATGTTAAACAATAGCTGGAAAAAAGAAGATATAACTGAGATCTCTCTGCAGAACTGACATTTATAAATGCCATCATTTTCATATATTTATGTCTTTCTATACTGTGCGTAGACTTAGCTTTATTAAAGAGCATGGATATAAATTTCGCATGCTGCCCCACTTCCAATCAGTCCACATATTCAGGAAAAGGTGAAGGGTAAGGGAAAGACTTCAGTGATGGGTGGAAACAAGGGTTTCTTTGAGCGTTTGGGGAGAAAAAAAGTAAAACGCATGTAAAAAGAAGAAGAATGGCCAGAAATAAGAAGCCAGCAAGCGTAATGTTATGACCGGACAGCGCTCCCTCTCAAGCAGCAACAGAACAACAAACTTTTCCTCAGGTAGTTACTTGTGAAAGCTTGTTACTTGTGGACCACGCGTGTGTGTCTCTCGCTCTCTCATTAATCTGTTTCTTAATTACAGAGCAGAAGTAAAATGCAGACGCTTCTGCCCGGAATTCTCCTAATGAGCCTCCTCCCTTTCTTTCGCCTCCTTCCCGTCTTCTCGCTTCCCTCCCCTGTCTCTGTTTCTCACTGCACCTGTGCGTGTTTCATGCAAGCGCCAAGCAAATTCCAGGCACACTGAAATGCTAATTGCGTGTATTTTTATCCGATTGGTTGATGAATAAACATATTCATTTCATTTCATCTCTACAAAGAAAGATCTAGGAGGCGATCTGGCCATATTTCATTTTGACTCAAGGCCAAATTGGTCATACAACCAAAACTAGAGTCATACCTTACTGTTAGTGATAGAATATATTAACTTTCTTTGGGCTCTGTTGGATACTCATTACACACACATGTCCATGCATATGTTTTCTTTATCAGTGAGTTTATACGTCAAAACACTTATACTTCCATTTAGGCCATTTAGGTCTTTTTTGTCTCAAAGTTCTCAGTTTCTTTTCTCCATGTTCATTTTCATAATTGCTGAATCAGAATTTGCATGAATACTGTGCAGCTGGTAGTTCTCTCCCGGCTCGTCTTTGTACACACTGTTGTTTGTATCATACTTGAACTCTGTCCTCTTCCATTTATCTTTCTTCACAGGGTCTCCATCAGCCACCTCCTTTGCCGTTCTTTGTCTCTCTGCAATGTAAATATTAAATAACAACTCAAGCGCAGCTCATTAGGGTTAAAAATAGCATTCCTGCACAGAAAATGTTCTTTCTTGTGTTAGAAAAATGCTAATTTACCTGCCATAAGTGTGTTTGAGTTAGACTTCTTAGTCTTTTCAGCACGTCTGGCTTTTGTTTGGCATCAACAGACTGAACAGACGTCTTTTCTGTGATCATAGATTTGCTGCGTCAATATGCATGATACAATTCATTTGGTTTAATGAACACACAGCTCAATTGATGATGATGAGTGTGCATGCGAGTGTGTAAGCCTGTGTGTTCCCTGATCATGGAGATAATAGATAATGGAGATTGATTACTGCGGCACTGATCAAGGCAGCTGATCTGATGCGTTAGTGTGTGCCTGTCAAGGCGTGGTTGAAAATGCTTTATTGAGAGTTGTTTACATGTCAGAGGCTTGCAACTCTCAGCTCAGTGTACATGTTTAATGGCGGGCTGTTCTGCCCTGTTTGGTAAGTCACTGACTTTCAGAACAGTAGCAGGCAGGGGGGAAAAACTACAAAACCCCGATTGTCACTTTTGCCTCGAATCTGTCTGAACAGGAAATGAAGCAAGCGGTGATTTTAAATAACACAGACACTCACATACAACATTATGTGGTCATCATGATGACAGGAGGAGTAATGAGACTCGGGACCACAACAGGGCAAGGCCAATGCATTCACAGACAGACAACGTCTTGTTTCCATAACTTCAAAGGACTTTAAAGGACTTTCTTTCATTTCCAGGGACTGATAAAATTACCAGGGCTTACATTAAGTCCACCCTAATAGTTACACCAGTTGCACCATCCAGACACAAGCCTTCATCTTTATTGTAGGGTCTACCTTAAAATGTAAAGCGCCTTGAGGTGACTGTTGTTGTGATTTGGCGCTATATAAATAAAATTGAATTGAGTGTACCTTTGTACCTCTTAGCCTAGTTTGGAGTAGCGATAAAGTCCAAGTCTTAGACTTTTCGATGAGGAACACTTGAACAGCACAGCTTGTAACACTGGAGGCAAATGCTGACCTTACAATGAGCATGATTTTAGACGTCTTAGAGTTATTAGAAAAAGGATAAAGCTGCTGGAGGAAATTGAGAGGTTAAAAGCAGGTGAATCACATTGGTGTATTATGACATCTTTGGGAGAAGACACCTTCAGGTTTAATGGATTTTTATCAGAGAAATATCTTTGGTTCCGCTGCTCTGGAGGTCTTTTAATTTTCCCATCATTTTCCGAGTGGAGGCCGCTTGAGTCAGAGCGATGATTTATTTATTTTGCCTTGTCGATTGTTTCTTCTTTGTTATCAAGTCAAACCGTGCGATCTTGTGCAACTATACGGCTCTA
Source organism: Benitochromis conjunctus (assembly GCA_015052645.1). NCBI lineage: Eukaryota > Metazoa > Chordata > Actinopteri > Cichliformes > Cichlidae > Benitochromis > Benitochromis conjunctus. The sequence goes on from VOQK01043745.1 coordinate 13,766, forward strand.
ATATATTCTTGTTACAATGTCAGTAAAAAGTCCTTTTCGATTCCTTTGATTCTCCATAGTTGCTGCAATTCAAAAGTAACAAACTAAACACAGAAAATGATTAAGAATGTATCCTTGCAACACACATTTTTAGGCAACAGCCACAATTGGGACATTCAAAACAATGTGGGAAGAACAAACTGCTAAGACCTGGCTTTGACTTGGATTCAGATTGTACAAGGGACACGGAGCTGAAACAGGTTGACTCTAACCTCAGTGGTAACTATTAAACTAACCTTGTAACACTTACTCACCCGTAAACTGAATGCTTTCTATTATGACATGTCCTCATAATATGCCCCTACACACTCACACACACACAGAGATATAGATTTTGTCAGGTGCTGACAAACACAAGATAAAAACTCCTATTTCCAGATAACCCAGATGTCTCAGATCTGGCGCCATACAGTAAGTGTTATGACAGAGTCTGCATGAGTGTTTGTGTGTGTGTGAGAGCGCCTTTGTTCGTGTCAGAGATAACGTCAAATACAGAGACGACACAACATCAGAGGCTTGTGTGTATGTACATGCATCAGTGTATCAGTGCATCCGTGAGATTGTGCGTGTGTGTGTGTTTACTGTACGTGCTGTGATGTGTGCATATGCTTCGCCGTGTGAGTGTGTGTCGCATTAAAGGCCTTCTCCCCTTATCTCTATGAGGATTAGAGTGCATAAGCTAAGCCTGAGGGCTCTGATTCCTCATATCAAACGCTATCAACAACCGCTGGACGCCAGCACTGAGCTCTCTATTAAAGAGCCTCTCATATCTAACAGACAGCCATCTAGCCAAGGTAATGGGACATAGATAGCTCAGTGATTTGATGCCGCTAAAATGGGATTATACAGCCCCCCTTGAGAAAAAGTGGGGAAAAACAAATATTACTCATTTGGAGTTTGTGATCATGTCTAATTTTGAGTAGCAACGTCTGGTTGTAATGCAATACAGTGAATGGATTTAGGGCAATGGTCACAGCTGTTGAAAAAACTGGTCACAAAATAATAGGTGTTAAACAGCAGCACTGTGTACTTTGCGGGCTGGTTAGCTGCTTAGCCTGCAATGATGTTTGAAATGTGGTTTGCAGACATACAATACAGTATATCGTATAAGGAAGGCTGTAAAAGACAAGACTCATTGAGAAAATACGATGTATTGCAGTCTTCTCTGTAGAGCTGTCACGATACTGGATCTGCAACCCAGTATTTGGGTTTCAGCCCTTGTAATTCTATCCATCCAGGGTCACGGGGGGTGCTGGAGCCTATCCCAGCTGTCTTAGGGCGAGAGGCGGGGTACACCCTGGACAGGTCGCCAGTCTGTCGCAGGGCTAACACACATAGACAGACAACCATTCACACTCACAGTCACTCCTACATTCACACCTATGGGCAATTTAGAGTTTCCAATTTACCTATCCCCACTAAGTGCATGTCTTTGGACTGTGGGAGGAAGCCGGAGTACCCGGGGAGAACCCACGCAAACACGGGGAGAACATGCTAACTCCACACAGAAAGACCCTGGCCTGATGGTGGAATTGAACTCAGGACCTTCTTGCTGTGAGGCAACAGTGCTAACCACCATTCCACCGTGCTGCCGCCCTTGTAATTACATTTTTTTATTATTGTTGTTCACAGTTTTGGTTTTCATTAGTTCTTAGTGATTGTAGTCCTTCCTCCCCTAGTATTTATCGTAGCCTGTGTTTAGTCTCTGTAGTCTCTCTACTCTGTACTTTTCCCATGTCCTACATTCCCCGTCTACTCACTCCCGTCTCTATGTTCCCTCTGTTTCCAAGTCAGTCATGTCTCTTTGTGAAGCCTGTGTCTCTGAGTCTGTGTCATTGCATATGTGGCGAGTTTCCTGTTTTACTTTGAAGGTCCGTGTCTTATGTCAATGTATTCTGTTTTGCTTCCTCCCTGTCTCGTCATGTTTAATTAGGTTCAGCTGTGACTCCCTCCTGTGTGCCATTTCCTCGTTTCCCGCTGTGTGTATGTAGTGTGTGCTATCCTTTGCTCTTCGTTGGTCTGTCTGCTTGTCATGTCCTCTGTTACCTCTGTTTGTCTTCCCCTGCGTTTCTCCTGTGGTATTTCTCTGTGCTCCAATGCTCCATGTCCAGTGTTCCCAGTCTCAGGTTTTTATGTTTTTATGTCTCGAGTTTCTAGTTTGTTCCTTTGTATCGCCTTTTAGTTTCACCCAGCTTTTGTTTGTATTTCGTTCACGTTCTGTAAATAAAGTAACTCACAATAAGTCCTTCGTCAGTGCCTGCTCTTGGGTCCACACTCCTCACCTCTTGACGATCTGCCTCGCAGATCGTGACAAGAGCATCTATGTGAGCTTTGGTCCCAGTTCAACTATGGTCTGTCTCATAGCACACAGCGTTTAAAAGCAATAGCATACTACTGAGTTGTTATTCAGCGACAGAGAGAAGCTAGAGGGATGAAATGACTTGTATTCAGGAGAGGCTAAGTTGTGATCCCTATCACCTCCCGCTGGGACCAAAGTGATCTTGACATGACTGTGATGCAGAGGGTTCTTCCTTAACGTAATACTGCCTTCCAGCCAGACCCAGGGCATTTAGTGCTCAAGGCAGAGACGCTGATTTAGGTTCAGATAGCCTTTTGCTACCGCGCACACCTCCAGTCTGCCCCTTTACTGACCAATCCGTCAAAACACACAGTGATGCCTTGCATTGAAGAAGTGAGCCAAAAAAGGGAATAGAAAATGAGGGAAAGAAGGAAGTGAGCATTCACCACTGGATTTAAATCCCCAGGAGTAAAAGATGTTTTGTAAAGCTGTCTTGGCCGTAAGCAGAGACTGACAAAATAGATGAACCCACTCCTGTCAGGGGTGCAATCCTGCCCGGTGAATATTTTAGTATAGCTTGGCTAGTTTCTTTTCATGTTCTCTTTTTGGAATCTTTTCATAGGATGAGCACAATATTCAGAACATTTTGTACCACTAAACAGCCCAAACACACACACGCACACATAAAAAGAGAGTATGATGTGACTACAACGCTAAAACAGAGTAAGTAAATTAAAACACAGAACCTGGTTTACTGGAGCAAAAACAACAGTCGGTGGATTATTTTTGAAACAAAATTTAATTTGGTAAACTTGGATGCAAATGTTGCCGTTTACATCTGCTCTAAACTGTGCAAAACTGAGACTCTATGGTCCATTCACAGCATTACCCAATAAAGTTTCAATGTGAGTATTACAGAGTTATATTTCAGCAGACAAATGTTTAACTAAAATAAAACAAAGGAACAATGCATCCTGCCTGGAAATATAAAAGCACGCCTTTGATGCCACTCTTCCCGCACAGATATTTCAGCTTAGCCTGAGTGGCCATTAATGCGGAGCTGAATGTGTTTTTCTGTCTGTATTATGATTCTCTTGGGAAGTGCAGGTCCAGTGATAAATGAACGGCCGCCTGGGAAATATTCGAGCTGATGGGAGCCATTTTGGCTCCAATTGTTCTCAATAAAAGGCAGGTCAGCGTGGCTCCCCTCCCTCTTGTCGCACCCCACATGTCTCATTAAAAAGGCCTCGGTGAATGGCGTAGGGGAACATCATTAGCTCAGAGATGAAAGAGAGGCCATAGTGCCCTGAGAGGAATGCAGTGATGTGCCACTTAGAATGATGCTCATAGGAAATAAAAGACAGTAGATGTATTTTTAGTGACAGTCCCCTGTTTGCTATGTGCACGTGTGACTTAACAACTTATATGTCTGAGAAAGATTTTGCCAAGAATCATTGTTTTTTTTTTTCTTGTCAGTTTTCCGAGTAAGTTCCCCGTCTGCTCCTGCTTGATTGCAGGAGTCTATATGATGATGCTTCTCCAATCAGAAGCACACAAATACTCCGGTGCACTGTGCATCGCAATTCAGCCTGTTGAAGTCTTTGTTTACGAGCTCCAGCGCAGCCGAGATTCTTTCCATCACCTCCATGTCAGCGGTGGTGAATTGTTTTTCCTCCACAGCCCCTCTCTATCTGCTGTGGCTGGAGATTGGAGTCCTGACCCAACGTCTTGAGACCAGTCTCTATCTCATGCTGGCATCTGACAGCCAATAATGAAAGCATTTGAAGTCTTCATCTGAGACCTCTCTCCCTTCCTCTCCTGAGCCTTGTTTTTTTTTTCAGTTTCATCTACGTCCATTTGGCTCACTGTAGCCCGACATCCTGTGTCTGTCTATCAGTCTCACAGACTCTTAACTGCATCCTTGGCAATGGACTGGTCTATCTTGCTAAAGTGTTGGCTATCAAAAAGACTGCTGCTGTGTGGTAGAGAAGTGATGTACTGTGGTATCAGTGCCAGAGCTTGCTCTGCTCTACAGTATAAACTCTTTGAGGTCCAAAAAAAAAGAATGAAAAATACAAATAATGTGAAAAAATGCTTTTTATATAATGGAGATGCAATAATTTAGACATATTTGATATGTTACTAATATATTTTCAATATGCATTTTTCTTTGATTGTGTTCTATTGACAAATGAGGAGAGATGTTTAAGGATTAGGGATCATAGGTAGGTTGCCGACACCATGATGGTTTAATGAGAGCTTGGAATGATAAGCTGTATCCATAACCCGTTCAACTGCATCAGAGACATGCACCTGCTGAGCAGTGCTGAGTAACGGATTATAAAAGCATTTCACTCACCAAAACTGAAGCACAAACGTCTTAGACTGGATATATACCAAGCAACACAGCAAGTCATAATATTTGTGGGGAAATTAAATTAAAAGGTACCAATAGTGAAAACATAGTGAGATGGTTCAGGTCAGTGACCTAAACGAAGGGGAGACCTAGCAGGCAGTGAACAGCTCCCTTTCTACACGTCAGTCAAAGCCCTTAACTCTACGTTCTATCAGTATCCAAAGAGGTGAGATATAAAAAAATAGTGACCTTGCAGTTTTTTTTAATGGTGGAAGTAACTTGAGTGATCAACATAGTTTTTGCTACCAGACTGTAAATGGACTTTTCATGTTGTAAAGATGGTCTGTGGAGATTCTTGAGGTCGTTCCAGGAATTTCTTCTGCTTTGACCTAATCTTTCAGCTAGTTGTAATGTAACGGAGCTAATAAAATCTATATACAGAAGCTGCACGTTTTGAATAT
>VOQK01043745.1:24289-43054 GCA_015052645.1 Benitochromis conjunctus
GGGTTAATGTGATGGGAAAAATGAAACATGAGTCATAGCACCACATAAGGATGTGAGTCTTATGTTTTCAGTTCTCTATGCACAGACGACGCTGCAGTATGCAAACAGCATGCAAAGTGGTGAAGAAAGAAATCTGCTAATCAATTTATCCAAAGTGCTAAACGTTTGTTTGATGTCATCATTGGCATGATGACATTAAACAAACACACCGGTCCAACAAACAAATCAGTCTTAAGTGAAGAGAGATGCGGCCCACGTAGGTAATGAAGACAGTGTATAGGTGTGTCGGATAACGTTCTTCCACAATCGCAATATAAAATCCAACTAACTGGATCAAAGATATACAAAGGAAAGCTTGGTTTGGACTTTCAGGTGTGAAAAGTCACAAGATTAAAAATAAAAGTTTCATTTGGGTTTATATTTAGGCCTAATCTCTGCTTTTTATGTCGCCAGTATGTCTATTTTATTTTTTTTAGACCATTTGTTATGTTCTGATCTTCAGCACAGACTTGCCTTGGATATTAATAACAGAAAGCAGTTTGTGCAGTGTGGGAAAAAAAATAACTAACGAGGTTATTAAAAGCACTGAAGAGAACATTCGTTTATTACACTTTAAAATAAGCCAATCATAAAAGATAACTGTGTGTGACGTATTCCCCATTTACAATTTCTTATAGCTCTTATAAACTCAAACAATGTAAAGTGTCCTTCAGCAATTTAAGGAAATAAGTTGCTTAAAAAAAGATATTCTGGGCTATGAGTTATTGTTAACCAGTCTAACTCTTGACATGTTCATTTAAGAGTATAAAATTACTGATTAATGGTTATTAATCACTCTTATGTACTGAGGGATTTCATTCACCTTCACTCAGCACCTTATGGCAGGCCGTCCTCTGTCGTTACTGATCTGGATGCCGTGATCGTCGTCAAAACATGTGTGGTGCCGTGTTTGATAAGTGATTCAGAGTAAGCAGGGCAGAGAAGAGCTCCCCTCACTCCTGCTATATTCAATAAGTGCAACGGTCAGCACTGTAAGCAAATATCAGCACACTGACACAGCAGAATCATAAACGACTTCATTTGCATTTCAGGCATTTAGCTAAAGCTCTCATCCAGGCTGGCTTCCACTCGCTGGCTGCAGAAACTTGTACCTGTTCTGTCTCAGCTAAAAGCGCCTTCTGCCTGCTCTGATGAAGACTGAACCTTTAAATGCAGCAGGAGGAATCTTGAATCAAGAGGATGCAGTTTTTGATTAATTGTAGTAGATTTAGACTGTTTTTGTAACTGCATTACCTCCCAGGTGGTAATGCAGTCGAAGTAAAAATAGAGGAGTCTTCTGCTCATCGTGCCATTCGAGTGTTTTATATTTGAAAAACAAAAGTCTGAAGCACAAGACATGTTGTAAGGATTCTTTCAGGAGATAAATCTTTGATTTGAAAATGAAAGAAAATGATTTGCTCGTCAAGTTGTGTTGGAGCTGGGATTGACAGACTTAGCTTTAGGGCCATGGACGGTCGATATTTTGAGTCCTATTTCTAAGCAGAGGTTGCCATAATCATTTCATATTTATCTTCCCTGACCAGAAATCCAAGTAATATTCACTTCCAGATGGGGAAGAACTGAAATATTCACTTAGTGGGGGCTCATTTGTTTTCTGAGTGAATCTAAATGGCATTGATATACATTATGATAATCACCCACGGGGCACCATTTACATTTAAGCTCCGAGTTGGAAAGGTTACCGATTCACAACTGAATGAATTGTCGTAGCTCCACCTCTCCTTAATTCCCTCCTGACCTCCCATCTCTGATTCATCTCAATCTAAAACTATCAATCAAAGTAATTAAAAAGACATCACTGAAATGCCAATGTGCTGTAATAAAGCTTATTAATGAGACCCAGGTTTCATGCAGGAGCTGTCAATTGATGGAAGGCCAGATGTTTGCTGGGGAGGGACCAGGAGACGAGCGTTTAAAAGAACTGTGATCATTAATTGAAAGGTCCTGGAGGCTTTTTGTGTTTTCATGGGTTTTTTTTGTGGGGCTAACTTAAATTGAGGAAAATGATAGTGAGGAAATGCATTCGCTCTTGATTATTGTAGTCTGATTGGCTGAATTTTAGGATTTAAAGCAAAGCAAGGTAAAAATGAACTGACAGTAGGTGGAAGAAACACAAGCGTGGAGGTTGTCTGATGTCGGCAACACAAATTCAAGGAATTTTTCTAGGCCTGGCATGCGCAGCGGCACCCCTCCGATCGGAATGTCCATCAGAAGCAGGGTGGGCCTCGGTGATGAGACAAGCAACATGTCACTCTGACATACTCAATCTGATCCAAATATTCAAATCTCCCATAGGGAAGATGGAAAGAACGGTCTGCTGAAATAGAAGAAAATAAAGGTAAAGACAGAGAAAAAGATGGAGGGTGGGGGAACTGAGTGAGAAAACTGAAGGAAAAAAAAACGATGATCAAGAACAAAGTGCCCAGGGTAGGAGTAGGACATTAAAAACTAAATTGCTCATATGTCTTTGGATACAGAGACAGAGTGACAGGCACTGGGGTCACCTGACCTGCCTTAGTCATCACATAAATTAGACCAGTCGGGAGACGGAACTGTGATCTCGCGGCTCATCGTGAAAATCCAGCCAGCATGGATAGGTGATAAAAATGACAAAACAAAAAGCCGATCATCAGTCACACTAATACTTTGCTTTCAGGCAAACAGACCATACATTAGTAGCGAAAATGCTCCGAAATATGAAGAAAACAACAAAGCAGAAGTTCCAAATGTCTTCACCACGTTAACTTACTTCCTTAAAAATGCCTTTCATCCTGTGATTTAAATACTGTGCTAGTCTCATGCAGCGCACTTTGTTTTATCCTGGTGAATTTTAGCTTTGCATAAAAGTGAAATCACTTCCAGTTCTAGTTTTTTTGGTGCAAGGAGAACCAGACAGAACAGCCCCAGGCCCACTGAGCTATTTTGCTCGACATGGTTTGCCAAGATGATTCTGAAGTGGTTGAGTCTGCAGTCATGAGTGATTGCCTTAAGGCGTCGTCAACAAGCGGGGCATAAAAACACAAAATGCTCTTTCCATTGCTATTTGTCAAACTCTCTTTCTTAATGAATCACCTAATGTGACCATTACTGTAGCCTCGATCTTCAAAACACATCTAAACCCTAAACCTCCCACTAACCGAAGGGGAATACCATGGTGTGCAAACAGCTCTTACTCATTAAAAAAAGAAATGGTAAAATAAAAGTTGCCAAAGTTACTCATACTACCCACACATGATGAAAGCAACGCAGTGAGTCAGTCGTCTGTGTGCTTGTTCTGATCCAAAATGGAGACTTGGACCATTGGCTTTTATAGGCCGCTAGAATATTTGTGGGGAAGATTTATTTTTACATACTAGTGTTGTCTAACGATACATGATCATATTATACACTACTCACCAAAAATAGTTGACTGCAGCAACTGCAGCAACAGAGGTAGGATGTTAGATGTTCAAAAACTTTAGACTGCTATACAATAAAGATATACAATAATGATAATACCGTACAATGTCATAAATCTTCAAAGAGAAATGTGAAAAAACTGGTTGATATAGGGGAAAAAAGGGGGAATGACCATGCTCTAAAAACAATGCAGCTTTTCATCATGACTATAGCTAGTGGGGACTTTCAGCATCACTGCTGAAGTCAGACCACATGAGGATCTGAAGGGACAAATCAGTGCAGTTATCATGGATAAAACACAATTTATGTCTGCTGTCAGCTACACTGGCATCAGTGACTGATGATTTTTATCATAGATTTTGGCTAGATAAAAACTACCAAATGAGCTCCTATTGAACTGGATCTGTTTGATCCCAAATTACAAAATCTATCTCGACTTAGCACAAAGAGTAAGGAAATTTGTGTCTGGACAATTATTTCTTTGTTGTCACAATGCTTCTTTAGACTAGGCCATGTAACACTCCAGAACAATGTCAAAATTAGAAAAAGATACAATGTGAGTCCAAATTTTAGTGAATAAATTAAAATGAACTAAAATCAACAGCTAAAAGAATAATTAGCGGCTAAGAGATCCAGCATGCAGCTAGCACGTACTTTCTAGCTAGGTGGGATGTCTGTTTTTTGGGATGAGGGCGGTGGTAGGAAAACAGTCTACTGAAAGAGAACAGCTCAGAGCTAAAAAACTGTAAAAAAAACCAAACAAAGAAAATAAATAAATCCAGGCTGTGAAATTTGAAATTGTGACTTCTCTGTCTAAAGTGGCTCATTTTAGTCTGTGTGAACTGAACTTTTTTGCTAGCTCCTGTGAAGTGTAAGATTGCACAAGACACACTTGTACACGCACACCTGCTGCACACACAACAAGGTTTTGCAACCCCAATTACCAGACTGGTAAATATAACCATCCCACAGCCTGTGCTGAATAGGCTGGAGCCAGATGCTTCCATTTTGGCTCCAAGTAAGGACAGGACAAAAGGATGGCAGACGGCGCCAAGCAGCATGATGAGAAAATAAGAGCCAGAAAGGGGGAGAGGGGGGGTGGGGTATGTGGGATGGGAGCAGGAGTCCATGTTGAAACAGTTGAGCAGATGATGCAGCCTCGGTGACAGACCACACAATCACTACAATGGACTTGACGGATTTAGAGCACACAGATAAAGGTTGGGTGACAGTGGAGTAGCACAGGACGGAGCTGACTAGAATATAATAGAACTTGCCTGGCTAGGTTAAAAATACATTTACAATAAAACACATAATGTCATATTATGCAGAGAGACGTCATTTTGTATCAGAGGAAGTATTTATGCAATATGTTACTTATAAGCTTGGACTTATGTGCTTTTCCACATTCATCTTGTGTGTGTGCCAGAGAGGCCAGTGCTGCAGGGCTCTGTCATCAGGCCTTAGCTCTGGGGCACATGCGAGCAGATCCAACCGTATGCAGTGCAAAGTTTTATCCCTCTGAATATACTAAAGGTCTTTGAGCTATGGATTTATTCTCTTTATTACTAACACTTAAAAAAAAACAGATAAATCTATCTACGGCACCTTGAGCTGCTGTGAACTGGAGATATATAAATAAGTTGAGCCGAGTTGAACTGAAATGAAATCAGCAAGCATGAGCGAAAGCCAAAACCATAAAAAGGCAAATTACATCCACTGCTAGACTTAGACTGTAAAGCTGCCATTTCCAGTGTACTGCACTTTCAAAGGGTATCCTCACAAGGTTGGTTTAAAAAAAAAAAACTGCATAGATTGTAGATTTACACAGATAGTACAGTACATCAGACAATGATTGCTTAATCCATAAAGTGAACATTTGGGAAAGTCATTGAGATATCTATGAGCAGCATTTCCAGGCAGGCCGGCAGTGAGCTCTGCCCTGTAAGCGTTCTTGGAAGTAATGCAGGGCTGTCGGTCATCTCAAGCATTCAGGTCACTTAAAGTCAAGATTTAATCCAAACACCCATCCTTCCTTATTCCTTTACATGGACATGCCACACACAGACAGAATCCGATAGGCCTGCACATGCATACGCATTTGAGGATGAGCACGCACACGCTCAAGGCGCACTCCTCCCGACAGCTCTTATTAAAGTGTGTGTTATATCTGAGATGGCAGCGGTGAAGTCACAGCCCAGGGCTCATTTATTTAAGAGGGAGAATAATGAATTCTTTGTGGCATCTCATCTTCCCATCACTATTAATCTGGCTTTCTGCAGGTATAGGCACAGGGATCCATACTACGCGGGCCTCTAGACCGGTTCCCTTACACAGCCAGATCCACAACAGATTTAGTGCCTCTCACCCTGAGGAGTGTAATTGTAATTGTGCATGGGTTTTACATTCACTCCAAAGTTCTCCAAGCTGTTAAAAATGTCACACGTGTTGTTTGTGACACACTGTCTCAGCAGAGCACACAGCTATGTATTTTTTTTTTTTAAATACACAGCAGTCCTTCATCACTACTCCAATTTCACTTTTGCTTGAATCCTATTTGTACTGCATGCAATGAGTGAACCTGCAGCTTACTCTCATGCTGGAATTGTTGATAGACCCTTTTACCCCATGCACAACAACACACACACACATGAACACACTCTGTAAACCAATTTGTGGCACAGGCAGACGAAGTCATTTACCCTCTATTGAAAGTGGCTAAAAAGAAAGGCAGGGATTAACCGCAGGCCAATTACAGAGTTGGCTAAACCCTGTCTAACTGGAACAAATACATGGCAAGGCTGAGGCTTTCTGAACATGAATTAAGTTGACTATCTTTAGGGGAACTTGAATAAAAAAAGCAGAAAAAAGAAGAAGGGATAAAGAGTAAATGAGGAGGCTGTCCTGGAGAAAGGAATGAGGAGGAGGAGGAGGTCCGAGATGGAGGGCAGGATAGATCAATAATGTTTTTTTAAGAATGACACAAACACACGTTTTTAAACTGGTTGTCAATAGTTGTGTGAAAGCCAAATTAAAATAAAAGTTTTTATTTGTTTTCATGGACTATGCAAATGTCCTATTCTTGGTTTTAGAGCCTTTGCTACATTTTAGGGAGAAAATGAGGAGCCAGTGTTGTACGCATGTATATTTTTGTGCTGCTGGTGCTTTGACCAGCATGCATGCTGCTGCCTTCTATGCACAGATCCAGTAAGATAACATTTTAAACTGTATTTGCATGCAACAACTCTCAAGAATCCTGCTCATGTTTACAAGCTGCTACGTTTCCTGGTCACTTTAAATCATTCAACTGTAAATTGTAAATTTAGACTGTTATTGATCCTTTTTACGTTAATTTTAAAGTGTATATTTATTCCCTTTACCGTTACCTTAGTCTTAAGTGTATATTTATTTTCTACTCTTCTTATATTTATTGCTGTCTTTTGCACTGAATGAAACTGGAGCCTCGTCGTCTCGTCTCTCTATATACTGCACTGTATATAGCAGAGATGACAATAAAGTTTACTTTGACAAAAATGCCATCATTCATCTTTGAATCTTTGCTGTCACACTGCAGTCTGCCACACAGCTGACTCTAAAGCCACAGCATTTTACCAAATGTTCCTGTTGCTTTATTTTATCATGTCAGGTGAACATACAATAAGCTGGTGAATTAAGCAGACCAATAAAGATCAGCTAGAGGCTAGACCTCAGTTGTATGCCATAAAACACACTTCTGAATCCTTTTTTCAAAAAATAATTTTTTTGGCTTTTTACTGGCTTTATTGGATAGGTACAGTGAAGACTGACAGGAAAGCAGAGGGAGAGAGAGAGAGAGGGGGGGGAAGACATGTGGAAAAGAGCCACAGGTCAGACTCAAACATGGGCCAGATGCTCTCAGCCATACAGCATGTGGTCGCCAGCTCATCCCACTGAGCTAAACCATGCTGACAAATCCTGTGTAATATGTTGACCAGGTTACTAGATAACTTAGAGGTCAGCATCATTCACTTTAAACCCACACTACACACGAGGTCTAAATCAAAACAGTAAGCTAAGCTGTAGGATGATGACATTGTAAAGTAGCATGGGAGTAGCTCGAAAAAGACACGAGTCAAAAACTAATAATGTTTAACGAATGGGAAATTGCTATAAGTTTTATATACATTAGCTTTTGTCTTGTACTACATGCTATTTGATTCAATCAAAAAAAAGAAAGCTCTTACTCTTATTTTTTGCTCAAGTATTGCTAGCTCCTAGCTTACAGTTCGAGCAGTTGACTAACCATACAGCTAGTATCGATAATGCTATGTAGCAAATTCAGTCATTATCTGGGTCATACCAGCATTGTCTATGATCATATAAGTGCAGTACAAATAACTAAATTACAAGCAAATATTACACATTGTTGCACACAATAAAATCACATAAGTGTGGTGGTTATAGCCAGCTGCTAGCAAAACTGCTGCCTGGTCTTAGCTTGCAAACTGCAGTTTGTTTACATTGTGGCAGGGAGCTAGAGATGTAATATCATTACTACATTTTGTATGAAATGGAAAGTATGAGTATTTGCACTATTTTATTAAATAGAAACATCAGGCAGACTAATGAGCTGGCTAACACTGTGTACTAACATACTGTGCTAGTTAAACCCAGACGGGAAAACTAAGACGCTTGAAGTAAGCCAGAAGATGGAACAGATTAAAAGTGATAGGAGAGAAAAACATCTGGAGCCAAAAAGCCAAAAAGAGAGCGACTGAAATGTGGTAAGACATTGTGTTGGTGTAAGTAACTCCAGGCAGATTGTTTCTATCTTGACTTTGATAAGGAGCGAATTGTTACATGACACCCTGACCTCAGCTGACACTCACCCATGATGAGTGACATCAACAGGGTAAGAAAGACTGAGGATGAGGCCATGCTGGAGGACCCTCTGGGTCAGAATGTGTTACGCAGCAGAGTGACATAAAGGTCAACGACAATCACTTGACAGGAAATGCTTATATGGGCTGTGTGGGGCTTCTGTCTGTCTCTGTGTGTCTATAACGTGCACCATATTTCTCCGCTCAGACACTGTTCAAATCAAACCCCATTCAAACACAGGTAACATCTCTGCTTTGACAGTCTGGCCGAGTCATAGTGGAAAGCTGCAGGATGGAAAGCTGGAGAGAAATAGATAAACCAAGAATCCATTTGGAGGGCTCTCTTTGTGCACATGTTGAATCACATAAGTAAGACGGGGCAGCAGAAGGCAGCCAAATTCTCACTAGAGAATACATCCAGGAGCTGCTGTTTTATCAGATGCTGCTGAATATGGCTGTGGTGACATTACACGATTCCCATCACTTTCAAAGTCTACTCTCTTGACATTTCTCTCCCTCTCATTTCGTTGCAAAATGGCTGCTGGGAAAAAAAATGTCTGAGTCCAAAGACAAAGTACAAAGTGATTGTCAGTGATTATCGAACCCATGCTGATGTACCAAAAACCTGTTACATGATGGCTAAAAGCATCAAAGCAACATAATATGCATGCTTTCAGACAAGTGCAGGAGTATTACAGTTTAATTAAACTTGTTTTTTTGATTAGGGAATTAGTGCTTTCTCCCCTTTACTACCCAACAGCTAGTGGAAAACAAGTGCTGCATCTCTAAGAAAGTGAAGAGACTGACATATACCCTTAATATCCTGGTAGACTGGAAACAGCTGTAACATGCATCATAGCTGCATACATTTCTTCGTTAAAATATATGGAAATGTAGCTTGAGGATACCATAATGAAGTATTTAGACTGAGCATCTGTTAGGTGCTGTTTAAGGAAGTATTAGCAGAGCACAGTTGATCTTAAAATGGGAAAAGAGCCTTCAGCCTTCACTACACCCCACAGTTCAACTCTCCTGACATTATTATTTTACCATCCATCCATCCATCCACCCATCCATCCATCCATCCATCCATCCATCTTCTTCTGCCCACATGACCATCACAGTCACAGGGGGCGGGGGCTGGAGCCTATCCCAGCTGTCATAGGGCGAGACGCAGGGTACACCCTGGACAGGTCGCCAGTCTATCACTGGACTAACACATAGAGACAGACAACGGCTCATCTTCACACTTATGGACAGTTTAGAATCATCAGTTAACCTAACCCCACTATTTGCATGTCTTTGGACTGTGGGAGGAAGCCAGAGCAGTGGGAGAGAACCCACGCAAACACGGAGAGAACATGCAAACTCCACACAGAAAGGCTCAGAGTCCAACTCAGGACATTCTTAACTGCCGTGGCACTGTGCTGCAAACCCACAGTGAGACATTTCTGAGACAGTTTTGCACAAAATTAAAGCAAAAAGAAGGAAAGCAAACACAGAGAAGGCCAGATAACCAACTAGACAGATAGATAAATATGTAAAAAGCACAGTCGCAGGTGCTCTCTCTATCTGTCTTACTCACTGATGAGCTATAAGCATGAGTGCACTGCCTGAGTGGGGTGACAGTATCTGTGTGACCACACCCTCCCCTCTGTGCCTGCCATGATATGCCGCCTTGGATAACTGGCAGATTAGGGCGACCTTAACTCTCCAGACAGGCATTAGAATTTTTAATATGGCTCCAGACCGAGCAGGGGATCTCATTTTATAAATGCTCAACTAAATGATCCACTACCCGTCATGGCCATGGCTCCATCTTTACCATTTCTTTTTCATTTTCATCATTCTAGGGGATAATTAAGAGTCTGGGGCTTGGCAGGGCTTGTGGTGGAAGGGTGAGTGGGTGTCGGGGTGCTCTCCTCCTCTCAGTTTCACCAGCAGCTCTTTTAATCGCCATTCAGGCCAAGATTGTGCCCTTTCCTGTCATGTCTTTGAGATGCTGTATACATCTTCTATATTGTAAAATTCTGGCTTCGAGATGGAAGAAGGATATCACATACCGAGTTGGGCACCATGCCAATATCTGATCTGGCATTTAGAACAAATGATCAGCCACAACAGTAAAGCAATTTAATAACGTAGAGCCGGACTTTGCTTTGCTGTTGCTCTAGGTCAGTTCGTTTGTTTAATAGTACTGACTCACTAGTGGCTGTTTTGAATTTTTAAAAAAATCTCCTTTTGCTCTTTGGCAAAAAACATGTAAAGCTTTAGTTGTAACCTGTTAGTCATAAAATTCATTTAGTGAATTTAAGCTTTTCGATTTAATTCTAATGCTGAATCTGTTCATCAGATATTAATAACCGAGCCAAATTTGTGTCCTGAATCCCGGCACAAGCATCTGTCACAGGACAGGACTCTTTGATGACTATGTGAAGACGCTATTGTCTTCACATAGTCATTTTTATTTTGTTATTCATTAACAAAGCCTAAACAAAGTTTACGTACTTCTCCCAGTTCTTATGAGCCTTTGGAGACTAATTAGAATGTAAGTTAATCTTTAATGTACTGACTGAGGTGTGTGATAATCACTCATATCTCTGCTTATAGTTATTTACCTTTGATTATGTTTTCCTGTGATCTGATGCTTTTAAAGTCACATTATTATTCACACTCTTTGTTTACTAAACAACAGAGAAAGGCTGAACGAACTATACATTTTCAGTTATTTTATGTTGTCTTCATAACTAAGCTGACACCCTTCATCATTTACTTTACAGCAGAATATCTCAAAGTCTCTGAAAAAACAACAGTATTTTTCTAGTACTATGGGCCTTACAGGAATGCATACAGCTAACTGCCACACTATTCATTTAAAACAAGATGCAGGGCAGCAGTCTTAGCCAACCCCTGTCTCATACTGTATCTGCTCTCAGCGTTACAGGACCTTCCAGATTTACACATTAAACCCTGGTTGTGCTGTTCCAGCTGTCTGGTTGACGCTCTCAATCATCAGGCCAGATGTGCATCTAATTGTCATGGCAAGCATAGCATCTCAACATCCCGCCGTGACAGCCTCCAGCATGGAGAGATTTATGAAGCACAGGTCTCGTGTTCATGTTTGTGTGCGTACCTGATGTTTTGTATGTGAAAACATTCCTTCCTGCTTCTCCTCTAAACCTTCCAACCCCTGGGACGCCTCTGTCAACAGTGATCTGAGTCTAGCATGTGGCAATGTTAGCATTGAGCTGTTTCCATTTTAATAGGCGTGTGGGAGGGCTGATGGTATTGAGGTTTTAGCACATCCATAAAAGTAAGAGTGTAGCTAGATACCTCACATACAGCTGCAAACCTGCAGGATTGCAGGCGTCTTCTTTTGATCTGTCTTATTGCCATCACAGTCAGCGCTTGAACCATCGAAGGGATGGTTTTGGTGGATTCGATGTGTGTGTCTGCCGGTGCATATGTGTGTAAAGGAGAGAGAGACCGAGTCAGGACGGCCAGGAAGTGGTTGTCGTTTACACTAATGAGAATACATCTGCTGCTTTTGGAAATGGATCACTATATACCACTACATCTGTTGATTAGCTAGCCAATTTCGTTTGATCAAGTAGATGCAAAGAAAGGCATTATGGGTGCTCAATACATCTGCCTTATGACTGCCACTGTAAACAGCTTTTGGACTCTGCTGTAAGCGACTGCTGTTAATCCATCAGGGAAATGGTCTCCCCGGCCTTGACTATTGGCTTTTTCTAATTATTGAGACTGCCAGCTTTGATAACTGTGCCCTATTTGTCAGGTATGTATGGATTGCCCCCCTGTTGACTGAACAAAGATTGCATGGCTGTGTAAACCAGTAAGCAGGTGGAAGTAAGCAACACGGGGAAAATGCTTCATTTGTCAACACAGATGACTGTGGTCTGCCTCTGCGTCCATTTATCGTGCGCCAGCAGCAGTAATGTGGCTCATTCAGATCCAGCTTACTTTATTTAAAATGTTAAACCCTATGCAAGACCCAGAGATGAATTAACAGAAGCAAACTATGCAGGTTGACATCCAACCTGGTCACTATAGAAAGGGTTTAGGCTGTGCAAAGTGGCAGGGAGAAGCTAATTTTCATCTGTGTATTAATCAAACAGGCATGTGGCTTCAGCTAATTGCTCTGGGAAGACGTCCAACTAGGAAGCTGAAGTTGGCCCAGAGATAAACAGCTTGACAGCTACTGCCCCAGTCTTAGCTGAACGGGAAGGATCCATGTAAACAAGAGGCACTGGATAACAGTCACATTTTGTTCACTTTTCGTCATGTAATCAACTTTTTGCACTGTTCCAATGAGCCTGGGCCAACCCATAGCATTCTCCTTAACTTTAAAGACAGCCAGGTAATGTCAGATTCATTGCTGGTGTGTACACACTTGTTCATCTGCTGCTAAATGACTTCCCTCATAGCCTATGGTGAAATAAAAAAAAGCACATAATGTTCATAAACATTGTGTACTAGCATCATTATAGTCAAACTTGTGCCTTTTCCCTCTCTCACTTGCGTCAACCCTTTGTCAGCCTTTTCCTCTATCAGCTACAGATATAAGGGTACTTATTCAGCATATCATACTAAAACCTGGCTTGGTGTAAGTACAAGCACTGAGTCAGCAATGAGGGAGTGGAGGAGAAAAAAACAGAGATATAATAAAAGAATTAAGTGGCTAAGCTAGAAATTCAGGGAACAAATATGAATAACCTCCACCCCATGACTGCAGCATTCAATTCTGTTTGCCAAATGAAAGTTTTAATAGGAAGATGCACACAAATTGATTAATGTCTGTGTTTGGAGACTTCAGGCTTGGCTGATGAAATATAAGCCCATGGTTTACTTGCAGGAGATTACTTTTGCTTTTCTGCTTTGTCTTTGCGTATTTCCAGTCAAAGCAGCTTTAAATTTATCCTCAACAGTTTCTACACGAAGGACAGAAAAATGCAAAAATGACACAACGAGGCTTTGTGTTGATTCGGTGACTGAAGCCTGCTAATTCTTTTATCTGATTGACTGAAATGCAAACGGACGAGGAGAAGAAACAACGATACCCCGAATTCCCAACAGCAGCAGACAATAAATGAATGATGAGCTTCCTTCACCTTCTAAACTGTGCCACAACAATATGATGGCACCAATCCTTCAATCACTTAATAGCGGGTTCCTCCCTGGTGGCTTTACTTCCCATAAATATAAAGAAGGAACATGTGAGATAGTGCAGCATAGTAAGAATAATAGAGCCTAAGAATTGTCTTGATTCCTGACATCTGTGAATGTTCACAGTCTGGCACAGTTTTTTTGTTTTGTTTTGTTTGTGCGTTTTTTGTGTGTGCGTGTGTTTTTGTCATCACTTCTCATAAATGGGTCACAAAAGAAACGATCTCTCCCTTCTTCAGGTCTCGATTCACACAGCTCTCGTGAATGTGAGCTTCAGGAAACAAAAGCCTTTCCTTGGTTTGTTTGCCGAAGCCCTTTGCAGCTTTAGCTGACCCCCTCCCATGAGAAAGGGCTGAGATTGAAAGGCAGCTCAAATAAAGTAAGAGTGAGAGTTACGATTACTTTCAGCGATGCTAATCTTCCAGTTCTGATCAAATTCAGAGACAATTTCCGCACAAAAGATATACACTACACAGCAAATGGACAGAAAAAAGCTGCTAAAAGGGAGGAAGGGGAATTGAGGGAGAACAGAATGGGTTAAACCACTGCAGTTCGTGTGCTTTGTATATTAAAGCATGCATGTTGTTTAGAGTATTTAAAAGCCAGACTGTCTTTATGTACTCACGATGCATCTCAATATCTGCAGCTCAAAACAGTACACTGCAGGTCATCGTTTCCTTTTATTTTCTCCCGCTTTCTGTCAACATCTGTCTCCACCTTGACCACTGCCTACTGTTCAAATCCAACCAAAAACGGCCTTTGCAGCAGCTTTACCAAAGCAATGCAGCAGCTGTCCCGACTGAATCCTATTTGCACCTTATCGGCCAGCATATGAGAGATTCAGAGGTGAACAACCATAGGATGGTTTCCGTGCAGGTCTGCACAGCCTTCGGGAGAACCATCATTCTTCGGTTATCGCTGGTCTGACAACAGGATTTCATCGCTTGAAGAAAGAGAAAAGAAGTAGGGACAGTGGAGTTCTCTCACTGTGCAGCGGAGCTAAGACTTCACTCACCCATATCACTAAGGATGGATTACTGGCGAGTTACTCCTCGACCCATATAGAGGAGAAATTGAAAGGCGAGAAGAGTGCGATGGGCTAAATGTAAAGAACAGGACAGTGTCATCTTTTCCCTTCAGGGAATTACATCATGTTGACTACAAAACAACCATGAAAAAAATACAATGTGGGAAGTGAGACCTGAGAATGAGGGGATGAGGAAACAAACACACAGGTTGACCAAACTCCTGAATACGAGACAGAACAGACAGAAACGGTAAAATGACAACGTATGACTAACTACTATCTGTTTTAAATACCCCTCATAGATTAAGGTTCATATTATTAGCTCAACTTTGAGGTTTAATCACTGTTTTACTGCTCAGTGTACGAGCAGTAAAATATTATGGGATGGCTGGTCTCATCTCAACAGATAGAAATGATGGCCCTAACCATAACAATATGGCCTTGATTCTAATAAAATAAGATTTACTTTATTTATTCCAGATAAATAATAATGATTATACATTTCTGTAGTGAAACATTATACAAGATGCTGCAGCGCCCCGTCCAATCTCTCTCTAGCCATTCCATGTCTTCTCGTTAATCATCCCTTGTCAGGCGACAATGAATTGGCAACAGACCAACTGCTCAGTTAACAGTGCACGTAGCAGCGTTTGTTAGATGTATACGTACTTTAAGAGCCGTGATGTAAAGGTGCAGCAAATTCAGCAAAGTGGAGAAACCACATCATGTTCCAGGCCCTACCAAGGGTCTCTTTTTCTTCCCCAGAGGGATGTTGGATGTTGGGTGGACTGTAACTCACTGCAGAACACTGACTGTGGGATTTATTAAGAACTCTTTTACTCCTCAAATGAAATTACAGTTTTAAAAATGTGTTCTTATCTTTTCTCTACACCGGTCTCTTTTTAAGAGCCCCGCTCTCACTTCTGACCAAATTTATGCTGACGGCTCTACACATTCATTCTTAATAGGCGTTCATTTTTGGAACAACAAAAGCCCTGAATAATGAAGTGTTTTCTTCTAGTCTGTCAACAGCAGACCAGGAAAAGTTAAGCGTGGCAACTGAGTAAAAGATGCATTCATCGTGTCTGCCTTGAGTACATCGCCAAGGGCTTGGAAACAGACATTTGAGCTCTGCATGGATGAGCAGATGCAAACATCTTTTTTGACTCTCAGCCTCTGAGATATTCTCTGGTAGTACATCTTTCTCACTCTGCCCACCTTGCCCCCCCCCCGAAGTCCTCAAGTCCATTTCTACCTATCGTGCTTTCTCCCCACTGCTTTCAGTTTCTCCTTTGTGCTCTACTTTGTTCATGGTAGAAACATCCTCCCCAAGGTGGTCAGCAAATGCACTGAGATAAATGCCAGAAAAGATTCAGTAACAGTGTTTGGGCCTTAAGCTGACCAACATTTTAAGATAGGGATGGAAAGAGTTCAAAGCAGACTGTTGAAGTCAACACTGTAAAGTCAGTTTATGCTCATTCTCCTCACAGCAAAAAATACTCACAATTTTTGGCCAATTAGACATGGATGATTTGTTTTTTTCTGCAGTAAAGTGGGTCAAGAGTAATGTAGGATGCTCGTTTGGTGGTCTATTAACATATTAGAAGGGGAGCATGCAATGAAGCAGTCTTACAATCAATAGAAGATATAAAGTTTACTAAAACAGTACAGAAAGTCAATAGACAAACTTTCAGTGAAAGGGCAAGAATAAATTAGAGGGAAGAATAGGTAGGGGTTACCCAAAGGCCAAAAAGCATCAGATGAACCAGCTTTCAGTAATAGTCTCTAAACAATTATAG
The DNA here is from genome assembly GCA_015052645.1 of Benitochromis conjunctus. Lineage (NCBI taxonomy): Eukaryota > Metazoa > Chordata > Actinopteri > Cichliformes > Cichlidae > Benitochromis > Benitochromis conjunctus. The sequence goes on from VOQK01043745.1 coordinate 40,621, forward strand.
TACAACCAGATGCTGAGGAAAGGTGTTAATTATAAAATATTGACAGTTTGGATACAAACAATGTAGGAAAGTGTTATTGGTTTAAGGATATCACATTCACACTCAAACTAATTCATCTGTCAGCGTTATGAGTTAATCATAGAAGCGAAAAGTTTTAATGAGACTATTCAGAATAGTAAAGACACCTGTGCGTTCAAACAGAAAATGAGTGTATTAGTCACAGAGAATTATTAATAGCTGCCACAGCAAACGCAGCTATGGTAGGTGTACATAAATCAGAATACAAACAAAAGCTTGTTTTTTGTTCTGAAAAACCTCACCCTGCATTATGCTGGATGAATTGACAGTTGTTTTAAATAGAACAGGCTGTCCTGTCTGGCCCATTGGTGATTGCAGTGAGTAAGGGGAGGCCTGGCTAAAGTGCATTCGGAGAGAGTGGAGTGCTGGATGTGCAGTGTTGACATTTGGAGAGGACTTCACGGTGGTCCTTGGGGCACCACACTAAAGACAAAGTAGATCAGATAAATGTACTCTTCCTTTTTTCCTTCTCCATCTTTGTGAAATGCTCTTACTTCACTCCCTGCCCTCCCCTCATCTTTCCTTCTTTCTCCTCATCTGATGGTGCTCTGTCTTTGTTTTGCAAAGTTCTAGGACGGTGTGGCTCAGCTCTATATCATGTTTTTATCCTCAGGTTTCAGTCTGATTCCTGTATTTGTGTTGTAAAACGTCACATTTCAGGCTTATTGAGTTAAATTCTAATCTCAAAGATTAAAGACCCACACGTCAGACATTAAATCTTAAATAAAATAACACGAGGAATAGAGACAAGAGTAGCGGCGCAATGCATCACAATGGCGATAACTTAATTTGGGCAGGAAAATTGCAAAAGTAAATCATATACATCATATTGGATTGAACGTGGACATTTATCATGCTGTGCAATTATACAATACTCATCTGGACTAAAATGATCATCTCATTGTGTATACCCTACAAGTATGCAGAGAGAGAGAGAGAGAAAGAGTGAGAGCGAGAGAGAGCAGGTAAGTGGAAGAAAGAAGTTGGCAGACAGACAAGACAGAATAGAAAGAATTTAGTTTTGCCTTCCCAGGTGATCATTAAAGACCGGACTGAAACTATACAGAGAGGCCTGCTCTTGGACCCTAATAGTTTATTGATCCGAAAAAAACAAACAAAAACCCTCTACTACTTTGATCTCACAGGATACATAGCTAATGTGAGCTACAGGTACAGTGACCTACGGGCAGTTGAAATTGAAGGCACCTTGTTAACACAATTGTTATGTTTAAATAGCCTTAAAACATTAACTATGGGGTATTTTAGGTGATACAGACAAAGAAAAGCAAAATTAACCAGTCATACAAGGCCAATGCATACTTCCTCTTAGTGACTTCCAATTTGTAACTGTACAATTGAGGGATTTTGAGTGACCGGTTTTGTGCAACCAGTAAATTCTAATCAAGCTAATCGTGACTGATGCAGACAATCCTGAGTGCCTTCAATCCCAAGCTTCTGTTGACACATCAAAGTGGCTTTTAACAAGACACTAAACTCTAAAATGCCTCCAATTTGTAAGTCACTTTAGAGGAAAGCATCTGCCAATTTACTCGGTTGTAATATATTGCTCTCTTTTCGTGGCCCCACTTAGGCTAAAGTGGTGATGTTTCAGTTGTTTCGTTTTCATTTGCAAGCAACTTCTACATTTAACAGCAGATGCTGAAAACAGTGTAAATTCTAATACAGCAGGAGCTCCTCTCTGCGTGAGTTCGTCATCATATTATAACTGTAATCAGACATTGAAATGTTTCAGTCTTAGTGGGGTTTTCTCACACTGTTGATGCAGATGTTAATTCTTTCAGCTGTCTTTTACATATTACTATTTCTCACAAACTCTGTATTCAGTTCAGAATTCTCCTTTTTGCATCAAACCCTATTATATCTTAAACACACAATTATGCCAACAGAGCACTTCACTCTCAGAGTGCAGGTTTCCTAGTGATTCCAGGAGTACAATAGTGGTTACATCCTTCAGCTTTTAGGTACCTTTGCTGGACAACCAGCTCGCAGTTTGGGTTCAGGACAGAGATACCCTCATTACTTTTAAAATTAGGCTTTAAACTGTCTTTTTAAATCAAAATTACAGTTAGGGGTGGATCTGGTGACCCAGAACCATGACTTAATTGTGCTGCTATAGACTTAGGCTGCTGGGGACTTCCTAAAAAGTCCCTGAGCCCTTCTCTTTCACTAATCACGTGTTTATAAGCCACATGCCATTAACTATTGTAGTTAACTTTATGAACCTGTTTTGTTAAAGGTCTCTATATGCTCCTCTTTTGTGTAATGTCTTTTCCCTCACTCACAACTGTCTACAGCTGACACCTGGTTCTGGTCAGGGGTCTTTTTCCTTTTGAAA